>NW_006499905.1:4847429-4871081 GCF_000471905.2 Amborella trichopoda | reverse complement strand
CGTGTCATCTCACACTCTCTCTCTTCTGTATTCTCAACACCTCTCTCTCTCTCTCTCTCTCTCTCCTATTGATAACCTCTTACCTCTGTGAAATCCAACCCAATCATTTTTCTCTCTTCATTTATATATCCCAAGATAAGTGAAATATTTACCAATTACCACCAGAGAGAGGGGGAGAGAGAAGTGTTGAAATCTTTTTGTCTTAATTCATATGATAATTGGGTTTCTTTTCCACAAGACAGAGAAAGAATCTTGAAAAATCTTCCTCTCTGCAGACAAATGGGAAATGGATTAGAGAGAGAGGTGTTGGCAAATCTGGGAATTGTGGGAATTGGGTTTTCTTCGCACCGGAGAGAAAGATTGGGGTGTCTCTATGTATACGATGTATTTGGGAGGAGAGAGAGGAGATAAATAGGAAACATGGAGAGAGAGAACATGGGAGAGATGGGAAACATGGAGAGAGAGAGAGAGCGGGAGGAGAGAGAGATGGAAACATAGAGAGAACGGGAGGAGAGAGAATGAGGGAGAATGGTAGGAGAGAATGAGGGGAGAGAGATGGGAAATATGGAGAGAGAGAAAGCATGCGGGGAGGGAGGAGAGAGGGGAAGAGATGGGAAACATGCAGAATGAGAGTGGGAGGAGAGAGTGAAGGGAGAGAGATGGGAAAGATAGAGAGAGAAGGGGTGTAGGGAGGGAGGAGAGAGGAAGGAGAGATGGAAAACATGTAGAGCTAGAATGGGAGGAGAGAGTGAAAAAGTTTGGGGCGTCTCTCTGTATATTATGTATTTGAGAGGAGAGAGAGGAGGAGAGAGATGGAAAATATAGAGAGAGAATAGGAGAGAGAGATGGGAAATATATAGAGAGAATAGGGAGGAGAGAGAGTGAGGGAGAGAGATGGGAAATATAGAGAGAGTGACCCGGAGGAGAGAGAAATGGAAAATATGGAGAGAGAGAACTGGAGTATACTGTATATTTGGGAGGAGAAAGAAAGGGGAGAGAGATGGGAAACATGGAGAGAGAGAATGGGAGGAGAAGAGATAATATGGAGGAGAGAGTGAGGGGAGAGAGATTGGAAATATGGAGAGAGAGAACGGGAGATGAGAGAACAGGGAGGAGAGAGAGTGAGGGGAGAGAGATAGAAAACATGGAGAGAGAGAATAGGAGGAGAGAGAGTGAGGGGAGAGAGATGGGAGAGACAGAGAGAGAAAGGGTGTGGGGAGATAGAGAAAGAGAGAAGTTTGGGATGATGGTTTTAAGAAAATGTATGTTTTTTTAGATTTGGGGTTTTTTTAGATTTGGTTGGCTCAAAAAAACAGACTTTAAGCTATTTTTTAAAACCTTGGGTCTATTGTGAAATAAAATCTAAAAATTGAGGGTATGGAGATATTTTTTTTAATTTTATAGCCTTCACAACTTTCTTATCGGTGAATCCACTTTTTGTCCATTAACAGGAGACAAGAGTTTGCAAAAAATATCTTATGGATAACAGTATTGGATTTTGAATTATTATTATCTTTTTTTTCAAATCGAGAAGCATTGGCCCCTCAATCAATCCAACTTGTGTGCTTATATGTTAGGGTAATGAGTCAGCAAATTAATGATTTTCTTTTATGGTGTCGATTATTTTTTAAATATTTTTTTTTTGTGAACATTGCTTTTCAAAAATTTTTATGTAGTTAGTTTTATTACTAAGCCAAATAACCTCCCAGGAAACCTCCATCTTTCTTCTCCTCTAGATAATTATTCTACTCAAGATTTTTTTTTTTTTTGGGTAATTTGTTTTTGGGTAATTCAGTGGAAAGATATGCTGCTATCTGTTTTTTCAAATAGATTAGGATTAACTTTTTTAAAGTATTAAGTGGTGTCAGTAGGATTAGAAGCCACAATGTGATAATTAAATATAAGGATGCTGCCACCACGACCTAGCCCTTTTCCACTCAAGATTTGTTTGGCAGCTGTTAACTTAGAAACAATAACTTATAGAAAAAAAGTCAAATTTATGTTTTTTTAATTATTAATACTTGACCAACACAAGGGAAATTACAGCCTGTTCATATTACATGGTGATGAAATGAAATGGTCAGGGGTGCCAAATTATAAGCGTTGATAATATTGAAATGCTGATGCATTCACGTGATTCTTCACATGGTTTAATTTACACAAAAAGTCAAAATTTCTGATTTTATATTTAAGAAGGTTCTTCAACGAAAGCCACAGTACAGTATATGATTGTATTATATAAACATAGAAAAGCTATGGTCAAAGGTTCTATCACCGTCTGATCAAGGGATAGACCGTGATAATACAAAAATATTAGGACCTATCAAATGTTTTTTATTAGAATTATTATTTTTAATTTTTAAATTTTTATTTTATTTTTTCATATTCATGATCTCCATGTTAGATATTACATGTCCTTAAAAATTAAGTCTTAAAATCCATCTTAAAAATAAATTTATTAATGGGCCCTCATTTCTACATATGCAGGCTTGTCCGCATGGAAACAGGGTCCTTTAAAAACTGTAGAGCTGAACTCAAAATCTTGCGGTAGCAGTTTTTGCGTATTAAGTTATGTAATTTTATTATTTTAACATCGACAATTATGGATGTAAAAAAAGATATATTTCAAGTCATAAGATACTATAATATAAAAAGAAACAACTTGCAAAATAATTTGTCTTGTAGGACAATCATAAGCTTTAAATTTCATAATATTGGGTAGAATTAATTTTTATACCATGGTTTTCGCATCAAAAGTGCTTTTTCCTTTGTATTTTGGAGGTATGGGAGCATTTCTTTTTTGGGTTTTCTAAGAGACTCCATCTCATGGGTTATTTTTATTTTTCTAACCTATTCAACATTCTCTATACACTGGCTACATTTGTTTTTAAATATAAAGATCTTTTGAGTTTAAGAAGATCTATTGAGTATTAGACTTTTTACTTTTTAGAAGAGGGCAATATCATTTTATTAGTTGTTAAAAATGAATTAATGCCCCATATAATTATGTTGCATCCCAAGTGATAATGTCACATTTATATGAGTTGTACGAGTGATGTCACTTCACACAATACATAATAGATATCTTTATTTGATTAATGTATTATTATCTTAATAGTGTGCATTGGTGGAGTTGTCGGACAAGACCTATATTTCACAAAATACTAAGGACGAGATAATATGGGAGATCGAAAGTGATGGTGTTTTTTTTGTCAAATCGTGTTATAATCTTCTCTTTCACGACCACCGGAGATAGTATTGTTCTCATATTGCTCAAATTTGGAAATGGCCAATTCCCCACAAAGTTCAAATTTTTGGTTCGTTGCACAGAATAAAGTTTTGATTGTTGATAACTTGACTAAAAGGTAAAAAGTTATGCCAAATGTTTGCTTTTTTGCAAATTTGATGGTGAAACTAGTGCTCACCTATTTATCCATTACCCATTTACTGTGAGAATTTGGCATTGGCTGTCTGGTGTTTTAAGGATAAATATGGTGCTTCCTCAACCTGTGGAGGGGATAGTTTCGCAATTGGCTCTACCTCATTTGCATAAAACGGGTAATGTAATTTAGAAGATAGCAAAAAGTGTTATCCTTTGGGAGGTTGGAAAGAGAGAAATATAAAGTCTTTTGATGAGAATTCTATTTCTTTTGATAGACTAATTCATATCATAAAACTTTCTATTTGCGTGGTTATCAATTACAAAAGAGGAATGGGGTATCTCTCTGGTAGATGTCATGGTTAATCTCAATAATCTTTTCCTTCTTGGTATTGCTAGCAATAGACTGAGATGTATATGGAATGCGCATTGTCTTGGAAGTTTAAAGCTCAATTTCGATGGAAGCTCTTTTGATAACCTTGGTTTTGTTGGGATTGATGGCATGCTGTGTGACTGTTTTGAAATTATTTTATTTACCTATGTGGGTCCGATAGGTAATAGAACCGCTAACTTTGTCGAGCTTGGTGCATTGCTTAGTGGGTTCAACATTTTCATTGATAGAAATCTTGGTAATAGCTACTGGATTTAAGGAGATTCTATGAATGTGATTAGATGATATAATAAGGAGTAGAGAGTTCTCATGGAACTTCGGTCGTTATGGTTGCAAATTATGGATTTTGTAGCTACTTTGTCAGTCTCAATTTCCCATGTTTTATCATGAAGCGAACAATGTGGTTGATGCTTTGGGTAACAGTGGAGCCTCTTTACCTTCCTTGATGTCTCTAATGAAATAATTTATTTTTGTACATATCAATAAATATAGAAATATTTGTCAAAAAAAAGAAGAAAAAAAGATATTTTTATTTCTAGGAAAAAAGAATACTTTTCTCTTGATAAATAGGTAGAATACCCCAAAAGAAATTACTATATTAACAATAGGGCCGGCAATAGGCCGGAGTGGTCGTGTTAGGGCCATGACATTAATTATATATGTTTTATTTTTCACTTTTGAATCTATTAGGCCGGGTCAAGGTCGTGCTTGGGCTAGGGCACCTTTGGCCTAGCTTGCGCTAGGGCACCTTCGGCCTAGCCTACACAAGGCGGGCTTGAACTAGCTTAATAAGGACGAATGATGGATTTGAGCTAGGGCTGGCTCAGGCCAAAGTTGTCCCGTTGCTAGCTCTAAGAAAGGGAAAAGTATTTTATTAGTCTAAGCCAGTGTAGGAAAAATCGAACTGAAAGGATTGATCGGAAATAGGGCCAGAAGCGGTTCACCTGGCCTAATCAGTAAACTGGCTGTTCAACCGGCCTAATCAGGTTCCGGGCAGTCAAAAACGTGTTAAAAAAATATATAAAAAGTATATGTAAAGTATGATTAAACAAATCACATCCAAATCAAGTTGAAAATCAATGAAAAAATAAAGAATTGATTTGTGCCGAGAGGTATTTTTAAAAATTTATTTAAAAGATGGAAAAAATATAAAAATAAAGTATTAATAGGCAAAACAATTTCCAATATTTTCCAAACTGATGAAACACATTAAAAAATATATTACAAACAAAATCCCTTATTTTTTTGGACTTTATATAAAGTTTTTTAAATTTTTTTAAATTACCTGACCAGTTCACCAAAACTGACCAAAATCAGAACTAGCCAGGTTAGATCTAATTGAGCGGTTTTGATTTGAATTGTCTAACTTTTCCTGGTCTAAACTGTTTGATAGCATCTCTTGTCACATCAAACATTCCTTTACTGCTTTTAAAATTTATCTTTTGTGTTGATGAAAACTATCGTTCCGATTACAACTCTTGAAATTTTGGATTGAAAAACAAAGAACACATGTAAATGAATGAGTTGGTTGCCTCAAACCATAATAATCTTGATAAATAACGTTTTCAAGTTTTTAATATATTGGGCAGGTTAAATAAATGAGATTGTATAAAATCAGATCATTTATCTCTAGTACAAGGAGGTCAAATTTGATAGATTGCGTGTATCACAAAATTTAAAAAAATTTCTTTTAAACTTTGAGTTCTGTCAACAGAATAAATACAACCATCTAATTTCACATTCACTAGTCAACATCAATTGCGACCACTTTATACCAAAAAAAAAAGATGTCATTGCATATTTTTTCTAAATTATTGCACTAAAAGGAGTTTCCTAGCAACGCTCTCATTTTATTAACATAATTGAGCTCTATTTCTTGTGATTTTGCTAATAGAGCCTCGGCTCTAAACAATCAAATTAGAGCCAACCTTATAGTGTCGAAAAATGCAGTTTTAATAGTGGAAATCTTTGTGGTAGACTTAAAATATATTTTCATTTTTATTTGTAAGGTTTAAAGCTTAAAAAATAGTGTAGATTGACATATCTATGAAAACTTGAAAAGTGACGGTTCAAATATGCGTTTAGAAATACACTATTTCCCAAACTTGAAATCCATTTTTTTCTTCATGCCTATGCATCTTGATATCGAGATGATCAATTTGAAGATATTTGAACATCAAAACAACATAGTGAAAGTTTTGAGGTAGGCTCTGTATTAAACTTTTCCCAAAAAAAAATATCATAGGTAGAGTTAGAGAAGAGAGAGAAAGAGAGATCTAATGAATACATCTCTCTTCTTTTTCTCTCTCATCGTGTTAAGTATACAATATTTCGTTAATTTTTTCTCTCCTGGTGTTAACTATAAAATATTTTGTCAACTTTTCTCTCTCCTCATGTCCCTCGTGTAAATTACAATATTTTTTTTCTCTCCTCGCGTCCCTCGTGTTGACCGTTATCGAGTTTTCTCTTTTCCAATCCACACACGTTTGGAGTAAAGTCTTTTTAAGGGACACATTAATCTTGACTATTGGATGTGAAATTGGGTAGATGCAATTATTACATTGATCAAGCTCAAACTTTGAACTTAATTTTTTCGAACTTTGTGATACATCCAAGCTATCAAACTTCACATGGTATGATTGTAAATAATTGTTGACCATCTTGTATTAAAGGTAAATGGTCTCATTGTATACAATTCCAATAAAATAAAGGTGCGGTTTGTATAGAGCTTAGGCTTTGAACAATCAAATTAGAGCCTACCTTCAAATAGTATCGAGAAACAAAACAACTTTTTCTGGTGAAAGTTTTGAGATAAGTTCAAATTTGATTGTTTAGAGCCTCGGCTATATATAAACTTTTCCCTAATTTTAAACAATCAAAGTAAGACAACTTTGAATTTTTGTCCACAAAAAAGAAGAAGAAGAAGACATCTTTGAATTATTTTCGAAAATACAATATGGGGTTTGACGATATGTAAGCTGTCTTTTCCCTCTTAATTTATTTATAAGATACTCTAATTTCAAAACTTCAAGTGATACTGTTGATCGAGCACATCTATGAACATAAGAAAACCTTTAAATAGATGTTTCTGATAATTTATTTATAAAATACTCTCTAAATATTATATGACCATGCAAGGTCGAAAGCAGCATTGGTAAACTCAACCGGTCCAATTGGAAACCGGAACCAGGCACTGCCCGATTTGGTTTTGGCCCGATTGGATATATTTTTAAAATAAAATAAAAATATAAAGTGTCCATAAAAACAAAGAGTTGTTTGTAATGTGTTTTTACGTGTTTTTTATAATTTTAGCAAAAATTGGAAACTGCCTTGCCGTGAAGACTTATTTTTATATTTTTCTGTCTATTTTGAATTCTTTGAAAGAACCTCTAGGCATAAATCGATTTTTTAAATCCATTTTCTCACTACTTTAAACTTCATTTGGATATGCTTTATTTAATCATGCTTTAAACATACTTTTCATTTTTTTTTTAGATTTTTTATTTTTTAACACTTTTTAAGACCGCCCGAGACCTGCCTGGTTAGGCCGGTTGGAATGACCGGTTTACCGATTACTTGGACCCAGCCCTTAAGCGGTTTTCAAGGCTGGTTTGATTTTTCGAACACTAGTCGAGATAATGAATTACTAATTTTTCTTAGTGGACTTTAGAGGTTTTATAATACAAAATTGGCTCTTAATCTTTAGGGTATGTTTGCTACATGTGAAAATATTTTCATAAAAATATCTTCATATATAATCGGGTCAGTAAATTTTTTCTCACCAATTGATGTGAAAAATACGTTAGGGTCAATTGATATGGAAAACAAATCCCCCACCAAATCACAAATAGAGGAGTTATTTTAAGTGAAAATACTTTCACAATAAATTTTGGTTTTTTGGTAAGTCAGCGGGAGAGAAGACCCTTTACCATTTTTATTATTAAGCAAAAATATCCCCTACTTGTTTTTCATTATAAAGAGAAAATAAAAAAATCTTATAACTCAAATGTTTTTTTTTTTTTTAAATGTATGTAGGAGTGGAAGCCACAATGATATACAAACTACAAGGAGTAATACCACCATTCCCGCAGGCAAGACTCTTTGTTCCACATGGTTGTACGTTTGTGCTCTACTCTCCCTGTAAAATGCTAATATTTTATGGGATGCGGTTAGCATACGGACTTAACAATAAATATATTTTTTAAATGTAATTTGATCATATTTTTTAGGGTTTATATAATCTTTAACATGTAGATGATGAATATGATTAAAATTTTCTTTTTGTATGGGTACAGTCTAATGACAATAACTCCACAGACTCTCTCTTCTCCCTACTTGTGATGGTGAATGGACGTTGCAGGCAGCTGCCGCAGGCATACCCTACTTATACTCTTACCATCTTCTCTGCTTCACACAACATGGCTCTCACCAACAATCTTCAAGGTACTCCCTCTCTCTCTCTTTCTCTCCCTAATTTGCTCATGTGATTATCAATAATAATGATGTTCTTCAAATTTGTTTCTGGTTTTGAGTTATTGTTTGGATGGAGCTTGTGTGCTTCCTTAATTTTTGTTGGGTATTGATCTCTGTGCCTCTATCTCTCTCTCTCACTGATACACTCACCCAACGACATTGGATCTTCTTTCCTGTTCCTCTCTCTCTCTCTTTCTCTCTCTCCTTCATACATATAGCTCTTCTGTGCATGCTAGTTCTTCGGTTTTCTGATGTACTACTTGTTGAGTTATGAGTGGTTTTTGGATTTGGATTCTTCGTCTGTTTCCTGCTTCTTCTGTTGTCGATTTTTTTTTTTCGAACCTTCTGTTGTCTCGCTATTTATTATTTGATACTGCAACGAGTAAAGAGTCAAATGTTTGGCAACTCCTCATCTGGGGATGAATTCATATGATTTTGAATCAGTACGGTATGAATCCATATGATTTTGAATAAAAGCTCTTAAGTCTTTCTTTCTCCTTCGTAGCAACAAAATCAGCAACTTATTTCAGTAGCTGTTTCCAATTTGAGAAAACTTAGTTAGCTAGAATCATTTTAGGAGTGATTTACATACGTTCCTAAAAAATTACTAAAAATACAAAATGGCTTGGCCTGATTATAAAAAAAAATGATAAAAAAAGTAGGTATTTTTTTTTCTCAAAATTACCTCTCGGCCCAAAAAGTCCATACTCGAACCAAAATTTGGCCTTTTCATTTTATTTTTATTTTTTAATTAGGGTAGTGCCTCAAGCTTTTGGAACAATGCCCAGACGGTCCAAAGTTAGAGGCTTCTAAACTGAGCAGGCCTTAGTTCCTAAGCGGTCCGAGGCCCCCAGCCACTGGTTTCCTAAAAAACTAACAAATACAGTGCGGTTTGAAGATGGGGACCTCGAACCGCCCTACGTGCTGTCCTCTTTCTCTTGGTTCGTCTCTCGCTCAACCCTCTACCTCTTCAAACCCTCGAGTGCCCAAGCATCAACCTGAAAAATTCCGGTTGCATTTTTTTTCATATTTTTCGATATTGATTAAATTTGTGAAATGAATAGTAAGTTTTAAACTAGAGTTTTTCGGAGTTGCATCTTTATAAGTTAGATTTCATTTTAAAGGTGATTTGGGCAGTTCACTATTCCCTGTTGTCTTAAATCGTGGTATGGACCCTGCGATTATCGTGCATCAGTTTCCTGGTAAACTTTTTGGAGTCAAATAGGTACAAATCACCGTTCATTTGATCTGGAAAGATCACTTGTGTATTCTACGTGCTTGCTTCCTTGTTAACGAAATTCTAAATTTTTTCATCTCATTGCGCATCGTACACGCATGCATCTATAGGATCCTTATTTAAGATTTCGCGTTATCTACCATGGGCTATTAAATTTCGAGATTCTACACTATAAGATCCAATCATTCTTTCTTTTCTTTATTTATGTTTATTTTATTTATTTTTTTGTTTATTTATTTTTATTATAAAGCCAGTACTCACTCCCAAACAGTGTATGAAAAATCAGGCGGTTTGAATTCTAGCTGCCTGGGTTACTTAGACCTGATTAGATCGGAGCCGGCTGGCTGGTTTCGGTCAGTTTTGGTGAACCGGCAGGTTATTTTAGAAAGAATTCAATTTTTTTAAAAAATATTATATCAAATCTCAAAAACTAAAGGATTTTATTTGTAATACATTTTTTAATAATTTTTTTTATCATTTGGCAAAGATTGAAAATGATAAAATTCAAGGTTTCATTATTATTATTATTATTATTATTATTATTATTATTATTATTATTTATTTATTTTTTTTGAACTTTGAGAGTTATAAAGACTAATTTCATGTCTAATAGTCATCGAGCGTCCATTTGTGACTTATACTATTTTTGCCCAATTATATCATGCACTATACGATCTACTGGAGGGTCATTGAGCGTCTATTCTGAAGTACAGATGGTGGAGATTAATTATGATATCCTTGAAATTTAGCGGACATTGATTTCAACTGCTGTCCATCTTAGAGGCCATTGATGTTGGGCAATAGATGTCTGATGTGTATGCGCAATGATACAGCATAAAATCCATAGCCTAAGGATATTATATTCCCTCGGGGGCATTGCTGTCCATTTACTTCCTCGGTTTTATCCACCTAGGATTAATTTTTGTGGCTCAAGTCTTGGAGATATAATATCTTCAACTATAACGGTTATAGGCAAAATTGAATAGTATTTCATCTCCCTACGGACATGCTGTATCCGTGGCAGTTTTTTCTTAAAGACCGCCACGGATCTGTAGGTGCCGTACCTGTTTTTTGTGTTCTTTTGCATGAAAAAATACCGTTATGGACATGCTATGTTTGTTAAGATCCCGCAGCGGACATAGTAGGTCCATTACGGTCTTTTAATCCACGCCATCCAATTGAACCTTTTACGCATGTGACAAAAATAATCTCTCAAGATTGAATAGAGACTGTCCAATTTTTAGATTGAGGCCTAATTGTTAGAAAGCTTAAATTTGAAATTTTTACTTTTGAGAATGATCATCTAGTGATTTCAACTGTTGTCCATCTTAGAAGCCATTGTTGTTGGGCATTAGATCTCTGGTGTGTATGCGCAATGATACAACATAAAATCCATAGCCAAAGGATATTATATTGCCTCGGAGGTAATGTTGTCCATTTACTTCCTCAGGTTTTTATCAACCTAGGATTAATTTTAGTGGCCTAAGTCTTGGAGATATAACATTTTCAACTATAATGGTTATAAGCAAAATTGAATAGTATTTCGTCTCGCCACAGATATGTTATGTCCGTGGCAGTGTTTCCTTAAAGACCGTTACGGATCTACGGATGCCGTGGCGATTTCCTATGTTCTTTTGTATGAAAAAATACCATTACGGACATGCTATGTCTGTTGCGGTACTACAGCGGATATAGTAAGTCCATTGCGGCCTTTTAATCCACGCCATCCAATTGCACCTTCTATGTATGTGAAAACAATAATCTCTCAAGATTGAATAGAGACCGTCCAATTTTTAGATTGAAGTCAAAGCGTTAGAAAGCTCAAATTTGAAATGAGAATGATCATCTAGTGATTGTTAGGTGATTTCCAAAGTTTCAAAAGGAAAAAAATCTCCAAGGCAAGTCTTTAGACCGAGGGAGTAAATGTAGACTTTGCTTCTGAGGCAGCATAGTGTATGTGCCCAAAACCATGCATATGGTAGTGCTTCTCGTGCTGTTCTATCTGTGTATGTGATAAAGTAAAAATTGTATATCTGTGTTTAAGAGAGGGAAAATTATACGTACCCTCTAAATTGAATTTTCCAGGCATACTTGTTCTCTTCAAAAATAAATATTTTTTATATCACACTATTAATCCAACACTAAATATTTTAACATCTACCCCCAAGAAAATTGGCTTTATGGACAAAAATACCTTCATTTTAGCTCACATTTCTCACCTTCTAAATACAGAATCCAGTTCGACATAAAAGTGTCGGACTGACACAATTTCAATATAAGCCGAATGCATTTTGCACTGGACCGGTAGAATTTAAAAATCCAGAGCCGGTTTAGGCATATTTTATATCAGAATGATATTTCATGTCAGAATTCGTTCCAAAATATTTTGTGTCAGACTAGTAGATATTGGGCGTCACATTTTAGAAACATAGGTTGAAACAAAGGGTAAGGGTAAGGGTAAGGGTAAGGCTGGGGGTGGGGGTGGGGGTGGGGGTGGGGGTACAAAAATTAAATAGTATTGCGGTTAGTTGGTTAGGGGTGGGAGTACGAAAATTAAATAGAATTGCGGTTAGTTGGGTAGTATCAAAAGTATTTGAGGGTATGTACAATTTTTCCTTATCTCTTCTCGTTTGGCTCTAAACCTGATGCTCTTGGCGAAAAGACGTACAATTGCAGTCTTGGAACTGGTTTCATGGCCTATAAACTTGTTGCTTCTGATTTGTGCTTCAAAGCTCGTCACACACTTTCTTTCTAATAAAACAGGAGACCAGAGCTTATCACTATCTCTACGGAGCAAAACGGGCCAAAAAGAAACAAACCCAAGTGGTGGAATTGGCTTCTCAAGCCGGCTAACATTTTCTTGGGTCGATCCTCTATTACGTGTAGGCTACTCGAAACCTTTAGCTCTTGAAGATGTTCCCTCTCTAGAATCAGAAGATGAAGCGACCAACATCGAGAGTCTGTGCACCATAGGAGGGACTGACCTTGTAAACACACCCACCCAAAAACCAATAAAAAGAAAAACCCATTTTATTATTTTATTATTTTTTTGTTTTCTAATAATTTTCGGGATAGCTGATTCGGACCTATCTAGATTGGCAATCTGGCAGTCCGACACGGATCTTTGGGGTGGATGATTCACCCCACTCATTCGGGTTTCAAACAATAATGGTTTCATTATCTTGAATTAGCTTATTAGTAAAAATAATGAGCTCCAATAGATATTAAATTCACCATTTGGCTGTTTCCCTCTACAGAATTGAATTACTGACTTTGTTTTTTGTGTAAAATTGTAGGTTGAGGTTATGGATCTGTTGTTTATGTTGCTCAAACAGCTTGGATACAAAGTGGGACTATTCGCGATAATATACTCTATGGGAAGCCAATGAATAAGACCAGTTATGAGAATGCCATAAGAGTCTGTGCTTTGGATAAGGATCTTGAAAATTTTGATCATAGTGACCTCCCAGAGATTGGAGAGAGAGGACTCAACTTGAGTGGGGGTCAGAAACAAAGGATTCAGCTTGCCAGAGCAGTGTATAACGATGCTGATATCTACCTTCTTGATGATCCTTTCAGTGCAGTCGATGCCCACACAGCGGCCATCCTTTTCAACGTAAGAAAACCAGTTCCCTCAGCGACAAGTATTCCTTTATTTTTTATTTGGTGGAGTCATTGGGTTTATAATGATCCATACATGTGCTTCTTTTCATTAAAAAACTTTTGCAATCAGGTACAAATAATGATCATATCATATCAAACTGGTGAAATATAACATAATTGATGAACTATATGCTCATAGACGTAGTCCATTAGGCTGATAACCATCAAATGAATTGATAAATGCTTATAGAGAGAATGAGACCGAACAAAACAGGACATGATACCAATTGTGATTCCAACTCTCTCTCTATAGCTGTATCATTTCATTGGATGGTGATTACCCCCAATGGATTAGGGCCTTCTGTAGTTATTGCATTATAGAGTACAATCTTCTTCACTTTTATATATTACATGTGATAGAATTCTTATGTCACATAAGCTACTGCAGGATTGTGTCAAAAAGGCCTTGGAAAAGAAAACTGTGATTCTCGTGACACACCAAGTCGAGCTCCTGGCAGAAGATGATGAAATTATGGTAATCTTTCTTCTCTTATCACTCTAATTTTACTAGTAAATGTTTTCAAGATTTTGCTTACTGTAATTCAATAAAATGCAATACTAAGTATCATCAAGATTCTGCCAAATGCACTTTCATGAATTACACTTATTAGCAAGTCTCTCCCATAATCTATGATTAGAATTTCATCAGTTAACATTTACTATTGCATTCGAGACTTTCCTAAGTTATGATATCATTGCTTAAAGTTTACTATTAAGTTTGTTCTAGGCGTTGTCAACTTTGAATATCAAAAACTGCATTTACTAGTAATTCTATTCCAAGCTCTGCAAGTATACTTTATATTGATTTTCAAACTGCCGTAAGGTTTTGGAAGGTGGAAAAATTACACAGTCAGGAAGCTACAATGATCTCCTGAGGACAGGGATGGAATTCGGACGGCTTGTAAATGCTCATCAAGAAGCCATGACAGCCTTGGAAAATCCAAATAAACAAGGTTTGCTTGAAACACATAAGCAAGGATTAGACTCACCCAATAGCTTCCCATTTCCAAAAGGAAAAAGTGAAGTGGAAATTGAAACAAATGCTTGCTCACCTATCCAACTAACCAATGAAGAAGAGAAGGAGATTGGAGATGTGGGGTGGAAGCCTTATATGGATTATATAATATTGCTGAGGGTTCTCTTCTTATTTTTCTTGCTAAAGTGGTTTTCTTCTATTCCAGTCCATAGCAACTTACTGGCTGGCAGTAGCTGTTATTCTTCCCCAGATTACAAATGTAATTTTAATTGGAGTATACACTGGCTGTCCATTTTGAGCATAGTCTTTGTTTACTTCAGAGCTTTGTTCATAACTCATCTAGGACTGCGGGCCTCAAAGGCCTTTTTCACTGGTTTCATGGACTCAGTGTTTCAAGCTCCCATGCTATTCTTTGACTCCACAGCTATCGGGAGGATTTTAACACGGGTAAGGAGTCTTGTCAGTTGTTGTTTTGTGTGTGTGCGCCTTTTGATTTTGTGATTTAATGGAATCTCTTTGACTTTGAAGGCATCGTCTGACATGGGCTTGTTAGACTTTGACATACCATATGCCATTAATTTCTGTATGTGCCCTTTGCTTGATCTGATATTGATACTTATCATAATGTGTATTGTGACATGGAAAGTTCTGGTAGTGGTTATTCCTGTCATGTTACTTACATAGTGTCTTCAAGTAATCTCTCTCTCTCTCTCTCACCTTGCTTTCCTCTTTTCTTTTTGTGAGCAGGTATCTTGGATTTTTAATGTTTTTCTTATTTTTTTATTTTTCAAGGGCTTTTGGCCCTGTACAGTACTCGGGTCTGCTTGGACTCACAGGAATAACTCGCCTCGGGCCAAGGCCGAGTACCTGGCCTTAGGCGAGTTTCGAAACACTGCTCGTCAGTTTATGAATTGCAAAATTTGACTCGTACATCGCTAAGTTTTTTATTTTGCAAAATCTATAGTAAGCATTTTATTTTTGCTTATGAAGAGATACCACCTGTCATCTGCAAGAGAACTAGTAAGGCTTAATGGTTCAACAAAGGCACCTGTTGTGAACTATGCAGCAGAGACGTCTTTGGGTGTGGTTACAATAAGGGCTTTTTCAGTCATGGAAAGGTTCATCCACCAAAATCTGAAGCTTATAGATACTGATGCAAGAGTCTTTTTTTATACAAATGCTGCCATGGAGTGGTTGCTTTTAAGAGTGGAACTACTATAAAATGTCATTGTATTCCCTGCCACAATTCTCCTTGTTTCACTCCCGAAGGGTTCCATAACTCCTGGTATGCTCTCTAATATGTGATATATTTCTACATTTTCATGCTTCTTGTGGTGAATTAGGAGGTGGCTTGCATTTTACTTTTGTATAGATGATATTTTGGCTTTCATTTAGGACCATGAACTGTTGGTAGGCTTGTTTGTACAGGAGTTGCAGGCCTTTATCTCTAAAGCAACTACATCATCTCAGTTGAGCGTCTAAAGCAATTCATGAACCTTCCTTTGGAACCAGCAGCAATTGTAGATGATCACAGGCCACCACATTCGTGGCCTGTCAAAGGGAGAATAGACTTGCAGGACCTCAACGTGATGAAAACCTTTGCAAAGTCCTGTATTAACCGCATTCCTAATAAAAATCGTTTTTTTTGCTCAAATTCTTGTGATGTGCATTGGCTGTTGCTTACTCTCATATCCTGGCTCGCTTTGCCAAAGATAAACTCGTTTCACTAAAAATCTTTTCAATGATCAATATTTCTTGTAAACATTGTAAGTATTTTTCTTTTTTTTTTTTAATTCCTTTTATGGCCGCTCATTAGTACATGACTAGTATTCTCTGCCATCTTCTAGCTTCCTTTGTTAAGGTAGCAATATTTCTGATTTAAACTTGTAAACAGCATAAACATGGGAAATTTTGATACAGGGAACCACCATTATGTTTCTCTGTTGCTATCCATGTTCTGATAATTATGTTATGTATTCATTTATCTACTTTCTCACAGATAAAGTATCGACTTGATTCTCCACTAGTTCTTAAAGGGATTACATGCACATTTGAGGCTGGAAAAAGAGTGGAAGTGGTCGGAAGAACAGGTAGCGGAAAAACAACACTGCTAAGCGCCCTATTTCGTCTGGTTGAGCAGGCAAGTGGGAAGATCCTTATAGATGGACTGGACATATTGCTCCATTGGTCTTAGGGATCTAAGAAATAAGCTTAGCATTATACCCCAAGAGCAAACTCTTTTCAAGGGTACTATAAGGAGTAACTTGGACCCTCTAGGCGTATACAGCGACCATGAGATATGGAGAAGGTGAGTTTAAAGATCTCTAAAACCAGCTGATCTTAGATACCAATCCCGTTCTGGGAAAAGATATCAATATCGTATTCAAGGTGTTCCATAAAATAGAAGAGCATAATTTTTTAGTATAATATTTATGCAATTGTGTTGCGTATTAATAAAATGAATAGAAATCCCAGACCTTCGGTGGTTCAATGTACAGAACCATGATCAGACTCAAGCTTGCAAACTTACACTCGCATTTACATCTCAATCTCCGAACTAAAATTTTAAAATCTTAGGCATTGCCAAAGTAATGTACCTTGTATACGTCTCCAAGCTGCTCTTTCACTCTACACACATATCTAACGTGACACACACAAACACACTGAGGCTGAAAACACATGCCCGCACACACACATACACATGGGTTACTAGTATCCCAGTCAACAATCACTGGAGATCCTCAGAGGTCATTTCGGAAAGGATTATCTCGACTCAGAGGATGTATTTCTATACAGTATTAACTGATGAATTTGAATTCATACTATTGTAGGAGTGAGTACAATCCGCACCAAAATATGGCTGATTTCCTCTTTTTCAGGATATATTTATCTGTGTGCCAACATGAAGTGTTCGTTTAGTAGTTAATTGTAGATGGTTGAACTTATCATGTGTAACTCTACTGCTATGATTTGTTTCAGGCCATCGAGAAGTGCCAACTGAAGACCACCATCCAGGGCCTCCCAAACTTACTCGATTCAACTGGTACACTAATTCTTCTTATGGGATCATGTGGTCTTTTTTTTTAGCTAGAGAAATGCTAAGACCTTGGATTTTAGATTTACCCTTTAGGTCCTTTGCTTTTGATATTGATAGTGAGCGATGAAGGAGGGAGTGCTGGTCAGAGGCAGCTCCTCTCCTTCTAAAAAAGAATAAGATATTAGTTCTTGATGAGGCAACTGCATCCACTGATTCTGCCACTGATTTTGTTCTCCAAAAGGTCATAAGAAAGGAATTCTCAAACTGTACGGTGATAACAGTGGCGCATAGGGTCCCTACAGTCACTGATAGTGATCTCGCCATGGTTCTTTCTTATGGTATGCTCTCAGGATTCTTTTCTGTATATTCACACATCTTCACACACATAGACAGATAGATACATATCAATATTGGTTTAACATGCTTTTAATTGAGTGAAGTATTCTGACCTCTACTAAAGATTTAGATGGCAACTACCATTCCCCGTTCATGCCAATCAAATTTTGTTAATCTACATTGGAAAGTCTAAAACAACACATAAAGCTTGATGAGTAAGCCCTTGGCCTACGTGGTAAGGGTGGCAGAGCCACATTTTGGCATCAAGGTTCCATTCCTAACCTGTTAACATGTCACAAAAAAAAAAGAAAAAAAAAAGAAGGAAAGCCCGTTAACATGTCACCAACAAAAAAAAATGAAAGAAAAATCATAAAGCCTGGATATTAAGCTGATCCACATTTATTGTGTGTACACCAGGCCTAAGCAGACACTTCAACACAAAAATTATTTGTCAATCAGATGAGTTATTGGAAGTTACAAGATATAAACTTATGAGAATCAGCTTATTTAATGTGCTAGCAATCAGATATAAGTTGCAAGTAATCAGCTATAACATGTTGATCTCCATGTATTATATTACTTTTGAGAGTGGGCACCACAAATTATGAAACAGCGCTATGTCCTATAGGTCACCCCAAAGTGGTTCATTCATGAAAACTGTATGGTCATGGTTCAGTTGGCTTGGCCTGTTCCCCAATTCGCACCTGTTTTCTAGTTAGTTTCTGGGAAGAAACTGTTTTTTACTTGAGCATTCAATTTGATCCATACTATGTTGAATTGCCCAGCCTCATCCAGTTTTTATAACATTAATTTGTTATCATAGTAATGTTATTAGAAAAATATAGGCCACTCCCCATTTTATTCAAGGGACACATTTTATTGATTTCTTTGTTACTCTTTTTGAGGTGAATTTCTTGCAAGAAAATGAGTCAAATTATGACAGCAACATAAAGTTCTAATCTATAATTCATTTGCAACATACCCAAAAAAGTGTCTAAATTTGGCTGGACATAGAGAGTTGGTCAAATTTAATGGAAATTCATTTAAATTTTGGGCCTCAAATATCTCTACCGAACTTGGAGGCCAAATGATTGGTAGGGGCTTTCCCCCTTCCCACAATACAACCTACAACTATTTTCCAAAATTTGAAATCTTGAACTTTCTTTCAAAGTTATGATTATGTTTAATGTAAGTAGATTGATTAGCTCAAACAAGATAGGGCAGTTTTATTATTTTCATTTTTCTTTTATTTTTATCCTTTTTCTTTTATTTTTAATTTTTGGTGTTGCTATTTGCATAAAACTGTTATGCTTGGTTAATAAGGACGACATAAACCCAGGTTTTTATAACTGAGTTTTGCATGACTTGCGTTGACAGGTAAGCTCTTGGAATATGATAAGCCGTCTGGACTCATGGAAACCAACTCTTCCTTTGCCAAGCTTGTGGATGAATACTGGGCCAACTGTAATACAACCACCCATTAGAGAGAGAGAGAGAGAATGGGTTTGTTTAGCATTTACACTGATAGTATAATGTAGAGAGCACTTAGCATGGCTCACTTACCTCAAATCGTCACCTTTATTAATTGTAATTCAAATACAGATCAATAGGACGTTCTCTCTCCAAATTTTGATATATTTTCAGTTGCTCATGGACGATATATATGTTTTGCAATCTAAGTGCCAGTTTGGATGTACCCAAAATTACAATATTTTCAAATGACAAGAAAAAAAAGATTAAAGTAGAAGGTAAGAACCGTTTGGATAACCTCATAAAAATGTCTAGCTCTTTAAAAAAGAGCTCACTTTACCCCAAAACAACGAGCCGAAAATATTCTAGTAAGACTCAAATATTTTTGTCTTGAGTCGTGTTTCTCTTAAAACTTTACCCGCTCGCGCCTCTCTGTCTAACCCTCACGCTCTTCCCTCTCCTCCCTACTTTTCTCTCGTATCCTTCTTGCTTTACCCTCTTTCTCCTCCCTTATTCATGTCTCTCTCTTTCTATTCACGCTTAGTAGGATTTTTCTCTCTAGAAACAGTGGCTCAGGCCCTCCCTTCATCTCTCAAAGACAGCCAAACTCCGTCTTTCTTCCTCATCTCAGAAGATTGCATATGGGACTTATTTTACAAAATATTATTTTGTAATCTTTCTCCTCCTTGATTTATGTCTCTCTCTAACCTGTTTCTATTCATAGGATTTTTCTCTCTAGAAACAGTGGCTCAGACCCTCCCATCATCTCTCAAAGACAGCCAAACTCCGCCTTTCTTCCTCAAAAATCTCAGAAGACTGCATATGGGACTTATTTTACAAAATATTATTTTTACAAAATAATGCATGCGCCTCTGGTTTTTATCTTCTTTGAATAGCAGGCTAGGCCCTCAACCCTAGCTTTGGCCACTTCCTCTCTCTATGAAAAGACAGCAGCTGAGTTTTCCCTTTCACTCTCCTAAAACCTCAGCAAATAGAGGCCAATAAATACTTAGTTTGATTTTTATTAAGTTTATTTATTTTAAACAATTTTCGTATTGTTGCGGATTTTTTTACCTGTACAATAAATACTTAAGCAAGTCAATTCGGACTTGCCTAAGTTACTCGGCTCGGAAAGGAGCCAAGTTCATGAATATTGGAGTATGTATACTCCAAAATATTAGTACTATAAGGAGTTAAAGAGAGACTTATCCTATGCACATGGAAAAGGTCTATATAAGGAGTTAAAGAGAGACTTATTCTATGCACATGGAAAAGGTCAAACACCTCAAAAATTCATTAGAAGAGGTTGTTTCGATGCTGAAAAACTTCAATTAAATAATCTCGACCTCTACATTTATAAATGTGAGAAATATTAGACTTTAAGTCTTAAAAATAATATATATTGTAAGCTATTATGTAGACCGTCATTTTTTCAAGATTTTTGGAAAAGAGCCGAGGTTTAATTGGTTAGCAGTTGACTATTTGCAATGCT
Organism: Amborella trichopoda; assembly: GCF_000471905.2. Next base: position 4,850,627 of record NW_006499905.1, on the reverse strand, counting down.
ACGTCCGGGGCTCAATTCCTACTACCGACTCACTTAAATTTTTTTCCCCACTGACTCACCCAATTTCTTTTTTCAAGATTTTCAAGTGTTTATAGATTTGTTGGATCTACATTATTTTTTAACCTTTAAAATTTATAATAAGATATAAAAATAGATTTTCAAGCTATCATAAAAAAATTTGCTGTTGAAACAACATGTTTTGACACCCTAAGAAAGTACTTATCACATGTCAAAGAAGATTAAGAAATCCTACAATTTGGCCTTTGTTATGTCGTACTCATCGTGGGTTATAGATCATAGTCAACAATCATTATCACTCACAACTGCGGTACATGGTTTATAATCACTTATTTGAAGACAATTTTAAATTATATTTTTTAAAATTTTTATTTGAGTATTTTTTTAATATACTTAATATTTTACTCAATATTTTTTAATAGTTGAAACCATTATTTCATAGTATAGTGGTTTTTTATCTAGGGGTATTTTTAAGTTATTAATCATAGATAAAGTAAAAATTATTGAGAGTAATAAATTATTTATTAAATTGAAGAATGACGTTATTTATGTGAAGTTTGACATCATCTATATAGAGCATTAATTATTTTTAACAATTAAAGTGCTCACACTATAGACCACTTTATAATTATACTCAACAAATTTTGGACACTTATATACCCTTATTTTGTACTTGGAACATTTTTTTAATAATGTAGTTTTGGTTATTAAGAGGGATGTGACATCATCAACATGAAATATGACATGACCCACATAAAGCATTAAATAGCACTAATGTCTTTTTTAAACATGAGTAGGGCAGCCTAGCCCTAAGGTCTCAACTAGATAACCCACTTTGGTCAGGGGGAGAGTTCCTTTGCTGAGGTGAGTCTTAGCACACTGTGCATTATAATCTTTTTGGCCAATTGATAGAACCTTTACTGGCTTTGTTTGGGACAGGAAGCTTGGTTTTCGTTGAACTTACAAGCTACTTTAACATTTTGTTTTACTTGGAATAAAAAAAAAACACATGAAATTATTTTACTCGAAACGATCAACAATGGCCTAAACCCTGCAATGTCTTCAAGTATGTTGGCCTCTAGAAATGCAAAATACTGGAGTAGGTGGTGGCACATGCATTGCACCAAGAAGCCTATAAAAAAATACAAATAATTTAATAAATTTTACCAAAGGAGTTTAATATCCCTTGAAAGTCTATCTTTGCTCCTTTGTTTTCTACTTGCCTTGTCAAAAGTCAAGTCGAATTCATGCACCTCATTGATGACTTCTGCATTTGATGGTTTAATTCTTTGTTTTTTGTTTTGTTCTTCATGGTTTGTCTCCCCCTGATTCACCAAAACCATAATGAAAATGCTTTTCTTCTTTTGTGGTGCGAAGAAATTCTAGTTTTTCATTTTACCAAACGTTTTTGTCCAAAAGTGAATAATGGTTGATGGCTTGGAGGAAAAGTTTGGGCATTGTCTTAAATCTTAATTGTTTTTTAACCACGCCATTGAGTTCAAATATTAAATATTTTATTTGTGGGTAGAATGCGGACTCCAAATTGGGAATTAAAGTTGGAAAAGTATATAATGATACCATTTATATTTCATACAAGGTGGTCACAATTAATCTTGACCCTTAGATGTGAAATTAGGTGGATCTAGTTATTCTATTAACCAAGCTTAAACTTTAAAAGAAATTTTTTTGAACTTTGTGACACACTTAAGCTATCAGATTTCATATCAGATGGCTGTAAGTAATTGTGACCACCTTGTATAATATTTCACATAAGATAGTTGTAAGAAACTGTGGCCACCTTGTATAAAAAATTAATGGTCTCCTTGTAAACAATCCCATTAAATTTTTTAAATTGAAAGTGTATATAGGAAATAAAGTTATAAATATATACAATAAGACTATTTATCTTTTGCACAAGAAGGTCACAATTATTTCTGATTATTAGATTTGAAATCGGAAGGCTGTACAAGGAGGTCACATTTCATGGAATATTTTTTTCAAAATTTTGTGACATAGTTTAAGTTGTCCAATTTGACATTTGATAACTAGCATTAGTTGTGGCCACCACGATGATGGTTTTATATTACTGGGTGGTTTGTATAAGGCCGAGGCCCTAATGGATAGTTTGGGAACCTAGGATATGCAAATCCTTCATTTGCATATCTAAGTTTTGATGGACTAAGGTCATTTGGGAGTGTTTTGGAGATCATATCCAGGATATTTATATCCTCAAAATCTCTCATATTTAGCGTATGCTCATTCAAAAAAATAATTAAAAAAACTTGGAATAAGAAAAAGTTATCTTTTGGATTGGGGTATGTTTCTTCTCTATTACTTAGATAATATATAATATTATAAATAATAATATAATTATAAATATATAATATATAATACAAATTACATTAGTAAAATAAATATAAATATATAATATAATACAATAAAATATATAATATTACTAGTATTATTAATATAATATAATATAATTTATAATTTTACTATTATATAATAATATAATATGAGAATAGTCTTATAGGACCTTCCGCCACCATGTGTATCGGACCTCAAAGGATCACTATTAAATTTGACACATATCTATAGAAAAGTCAAGTCCTACACCCATGTGATAACTTTTTTAAAGATCTGTGCCAACTTTAATGGTGATCATTTGGGGTCGTACACACATGGGTGGGGGAGGGTCCTATAGGATCATTACTCATATAATATTATATAAAATTATATTATTAATATAATTATTGAAATATAATTTATATATTAAATTTATTATTTAATATATAATTAAAGGATCATATAAATATAATAAGTTATAAATAGTTAATAGTATATAGTGATCACTAGGAACAATAATCGACAAAAACATTCGGAGAGTTTGGGTTCTTAGGCCCCCAAGAACTTAAACTTTATATTTTAGTAGATTTTTTTTTGCGTCTTTTTTATTTTTTTAAACACTTTTATGACCGCCCCAGACTTGTCCGGATAGAGTAGTTAAATCAGTCGATTAACCGGTTAGGCCAGTTAAACCACTTTCGGGCCCATGTCCAGTTAATCGTTCCGGTTCAATTTTGAGAACGCTAGGGTGTGCAATCCACCTTGGGAGTGTCAAAAATAAAAAAGCAAAAGAAAAATTCAAGTGTCAAACTTTGACGCCTACCCTCCACCTTC
>NW_006499905.1:4828791-4843842 GCF_000471905.2 Amborella trichopoda | reverse complement strand
AGCCATTAATTTAGAAACAAGAATTTACAGAAAAAAAAAACAATTTTCTGTTTCTTTAATAATTAGTGCTCCTTCAACACAAGGGGGAATTACCTCCTGTTCCTATTACATGGTCGTAGAAATGACATGGTGAGGGGTGCCGCATGATAAATGTTGATAATATTGAGATACTGATGCCTTCACGTGGTCCCCTCATGCTTTTTTTTACACAAACAAATTTCAAATTTTTTATTTTATATTAAAGATGGTTCTTCGACAAAAGGGACAGCACAATATGATTGTATTATATGACCATAGAAAAGCTATAGTCATAAGGAAGGGATTGGGTCAAGGTGCACCGCCAAAGAAAAGTATATATTGTAATATGTATATTCATATCTTACTAATATAGAAGGTATATACTGTAATCTGTGTATTCATGAATGGTACATACAATATGAAAGGAAAATATATATTGTGTATCTGATTAATAAAGAATGTATATATTGTAATTTGTATACTTAAGAATGGTAGGTACCTGTATATTCATACGATTGATGGACACTAAGTCTCTTCAGAGAAACCTGAGACTCTTTACCGTTACCATGCTGTGGTTTCTAATTCTGCTGATACCACCCAGCGACACCTTCAAAAAAGCTAACTCCCTAGGCTATATGAAAAAATGGGTAGGGGTATGTCTTCCCCATTGAATCACCCAAAAAAAGGAATAAAAAAGCTATGGACCATGATAACGCATAACTATTGGGACATGTTATCTGGTTCTTCGCTTGCTTTTTGTGGTCCACTCTTTCCATCACCATTATTAATATAGAAGGTATATATTGTAATTTGTATATTCAAGAAGGATAGATACCATATGAAAGGAAAATATATATTGTGTATCTGGTTAATATATAAGGTATATATTGTAATTTGTATATTTATAAACGGTAGATACAATATCTTGTATTATGGTAAATCTGAGTATAGTATAGAAAAATTGTGATTTATTTCTATATTTTATCATCTGTAATTGGTTTATAAAAGACAAATCCGTATATCTATACGATTAATAGACACTAAGTCACTTCAAAGAAACATGAGACTCTTCACAGTTACCACGTTGTGGTTTCCAATCTTGCTGATACTATCCATCGACACTCATCATCATGGGATGGACTGTGATAATGTGTAACTATTGGGACATGTTATCAGGTTCATCGCTTGCTTTCTATGGTCCACTCTTTCCATCACCACGGTGCAAAATGACAAGGTCCAAAAAACATGGCTAAATTCAAACCTTGCAGTTGCTGTTTTGGCACATTAAGTCGTGCAATTTTATTATCTTGACCTCAACAATTATAGATCTAAAAAATATATATATTTCAAATCATAAGATATTATAATAGAAAAAACAACAACTTCAAACCTTATAAATATTTTATCTTGTAGAACGTTGATATTTTTACTAACTCGTCGAATTTTCAATAGTTTTGGAGCCTTAAATTTCAAAATATTAGGTGGAATTAACTATTTACGCCATGGTTTTCGCACCAAAAGTGCTTTTTCTTTTGTAGTTTGGATGTGGGAGAGAATTTTTTAAGATTTTCTAGGCTTTGGGTTTTCTAGGCTACTGCTACTCATGGGTTATTCTTCTAACCTACTCAACATTTTCTACGTACTCGTGACGTTTGTTTCTAATACAAAGAATGATCTTTTGAGTATTAGGCTTTTTGCCATTAAAGGGGGTAAAATTTACTTCTTATAAGAGGGCAATATCATTTATTAGTGGTTAAAAAGGAACAATGCTCTATATAATTGTCATATCCCAAGTGATAATTTCACATTCATACCAATTATATAAGTTATGTCACTTCCCACCATACTTACTAAATATTTTTATTTCTCCAATTTTTTTTTTATACTTTGCCCCTGTATTAACAATAAGGGCTGCAATAGGCCCGCTTGTTCACCCTGGCCCTTAAAAACTAAAGCGTGGGCCTCAAAATGTGGCCAGAAGGCCAGGCTAGGCTTGTGCCAGGGGCACGACTAACCCGACCCAACCCTATGTTTTCGATATATGTTGTATTGTTTTTTTCCTTTGAGTCGATTAGTCAAGGTCCTAGGCAGGATCATGCATGGGCTAAGGCCTCTTCTGTTAAAAAATGTATTCATGAATATTTAAGCCTTAGACTCTCATAGAAGATTTTTTCAAAATACGGCACATAACTCTCTTTTTATTGATTGAGTAAGAATATATCTTCAGCCTTGTTTGGACAAGGGCAGTCTCGGATTAGCCCTACAGGGACCCAAGCTGGGTTTGAGCTAAAGCAGGCTCAGCCCAAACTTGGCCCATGGCCAGCTCTCATTAAGGAAGGGAAAAGTATTTTATTAGTCTAAGCTATTTGGTAGCATCTCTTACACGTGAAACATCAGATGAATTGTAATAAAATATCTGTTTACCAAAAACTAAGAGAACATTAAAGATACCATGTCTAAATTTTTAAGTTTTTCTTGTGTGTTCATGACCACGATCGTTCATATTATCAACTGAAACTTTGGGTTAAAAGCAGAGAAAACTTGTGAATGAATGAATCGGTTGACTCATACCATAATATCCTTGATTAAAAAAGTTGTCTAAGTTTTAAAAATATTGAGCAGGTTAAATAAATATTGCACTAAAAATGGAGTTTCCTAACAAAACTCTTGCGTAATTTGACATTATTTATTGTGATTCTGGTGATTAATATTAGGCGAGGGTCAAAGTTCAAAATCTCAAAGTATAGAAAGCATGTGTTGAACTTATGTGTCCAGTTATAGAGAGAGAGAGAGAGTGCGTGCCTGGTGTTAAGATTTGGGGTGGCGGAGATATCGTGGCCGTGTCAGCCACGCGCCGTGTCAGCCACACCGCGTGGCTGACCACGTGGCCCGAGGGCGCTTTATCGGCCGCGGCCATCCACTAAGCTCTCTTTCTCTCTCTCCTCGTTACTTCGCTATAATTTTGGTGAGGAAATTACGTACGAGACTTTTGACCATATATGTATGGGAACATATTTGGCTAAAATTACGACGATCTCCTCCTCCTTAATACCCTTTTTTTTTTTTTCATAATTATAAACTATCTGACAAACACTGGACGGGAGGAAGAGGAGCTTAAAAAAAATTGTAGTAGTATCCTTTCTATTTATTTGTTGGGTAAAATTCATGTTAGAGATACTTTTTAGATCTCAAATTTGAGGGATATAATTTCAGAAAAAGTTTATATAAGATTGCAACTTTAAAATGTAGAATTAAATATGCACCTCATAAATTCATCGAAAAAGGTTGTTTTAATGCTGAAAAACTCTTTAATTGATCATCTAGATATCGAGATGTATGAATATGAAAAAAAAAAGAAAATATTTTGAGTCTAAAAAATAGTATATCTTGCAATACACTATCTAGACCGTTTATTTTTAAGATTTTCTTACCTTTATAGATCTCCTTGATTTTAACTACTTTTAGAGTTTCAAATTTTATAATTAGATGTGAAAATAGATTTTTTCAGATAATCTTAAGAATTGTTTACACCAAAATTACATATTATGGTAAAATTTGGTGGTGGGCGTTAATTGGATTCTTTAAAGTTGCAGCCTTCTAGAAACCATCTCAACAACAAAATTTTTGAAATAAAATTTTTAAAAAATACTGGCCTCAAGATTAAATAGAGACCATCCAACTTAGGGCTAGATCTAAGTGTTGCAAAATTCAAATTTTTATTTTATAACCATCTAGTAATTGCTATATGGTTCCCAAAATTTTAGACTAAAAAAGCCGATGTAGCTAGGTGTTTTAATCTAGGGAGTAGATGCACACGGAGCACAGAGTAAGTATTCTATAAGAAAAAATGAAAAAAGATGTGATTTTTCTTATATCCGGTGTTATGATTTTTCTTATATCTGGTGTTATCATTGCCGCTCAGGCCATCGAGGGGACCGAAAAAGGAAGTGCTCGTTGTAATTTAAATAAAATATATTCTTATACGGTATTATAGGAGTAGAAACACTGCCCCTACATCATTGTTTGCTAATTTTCTCTCTTTTGATGTCCCTTACGTTGATCATATAGCGTCTTTCTCGTCTCCAACCTACATGTATAGACTAAACCATGCATATTGACCATCAACGCATTTTTTGTTTTGTTTTTTTTTTTAATCAGTCGACATACTTATTAAAGTTGGGTGTCGTTTGTATGGAAAAGTACACATAGATCATTTACTTTTGGTACAAAGTGGTCACAATTAATCTTGACCATTGGATGTAAAATTGGATAGTTGCATTTATTTCATTGACCAAACTCAAACTTCAAAAGAAGTTTTTTTGAAAAGTTATCAGATTTCGTATGATTGTAACTAATTGTGACCTCATTGTATCAAAGATAAATAGTCTCATTGTACACAATCCCGGTTTGTATCAGGCCAAGGACCTAAACAATCAAAGTAAGCCGTACCTTCAAATAGTATCGAAAGATGTTATTTCAATACTTGAAATCTATGTGATGGCCTAAAAATTTGTTTTCGTCTCTAATTATAAAATTTAAAGCTTAAAAAATAGTGTAGATCAAGCAGGTTTACGAGCACTTGAAGATCATAAAAATTGATGGTCCATAAAATGCATTACAAAATGTACTATTTCAAAGACTTGAATCTACTTTTTCTTATTCTCATACATCTTGAGGTTGAGATGATCGATTTGACAGTTTTTTGCATCTAAACAGTCTCATATAGTGAACTTCTGAGGTGCACCTTGAATTTGCTTGTTTAGGGTTTTTAAATTTTGTCAAAAAATACAATATTATTGTCAACAATCTCTATGATATTCTTTTGACTCTTAATTATGTTGATCAATCCGTTAACATTTTAAAAAAAAATTTATGTTGATTGAGCACACCTATGAACACAAAAAAATCTTAAAAATAGACGTTCTAGATGATGTATTAAAAAACATATGTGCATACAAGGTCAAGATAATGAATTACTAATTAGTATCATAACAATTTTCTCGACAGATGTTAGAGGTTTTATAATAGAAGATATAACATTTTATTCTTAAGGCACGTTTGGCACACGTGAAAATATTTTCATATGATTAGGTGTGGGGCACTTCGGAGAGTTGTTTGAAAATAACAATATTTACCAAATTTATAAGAATTTTTTTTTCCACGTATAGAATAAGGAGAGACTTCTTTGAAAACAACAACATATATCAAACTTGTAAGATTTCTTTTTCCACGCATGGATAACTCTTTATTCCCGGTGATTTCATCTCTTTGCCTTAGTTTCCCTATAGTGTGATTCTCTAGTGAGGAAAATTCTGTCTAATCACACTAACTTTTTGGACAATTGTTTCACATGAGGTTGATCGCATTTGTACGAGGTCGAGAGGTTTAAAGCATCCATTTTAAAGATGAGATTTTAAAGATGAGATGGATGCAAATAGGTGGTCTATTTAAAAACAATTGTAACTATCGGTCCAAATAGTTTTTTTAATTTATTTATTATTTTTAATTTTTAAAATTTATTTATTTTTTTATCTTTATGTTAAAGATTAAATATTTTTTAAAAATTTAAATAAAATTATATTTAAAAAATATATTTAGTGCCAAGCGTCCTTTTGTTTTTCTTTTTTCTATGGGAAAGTCAAATCACAATTTGTACTCTGTCTCGCCTTTACTTATTAGAAGATTATTCTATGCCCCATAGGAACGTACTGTATCATATATTCTTTTAGTTCTAAACACTTATTTAGCATAATTCTTTTAAACTAAAAATTGAAAACCACATAAAATTACAAGATAATTTTTTTTAAAAACATTTATTTTTTTAGTCTTGTGACACTTGGATCTAGCCCTTAAAAACTCAAACAAAAACTTTCTTGAGATGTAAATTGTTTTCAGTACATGCACAGTTTTTTTCAAAATTTGTTTCTCTAATTTATTCTACAGGTAGTCAAGATTATGCGCAAATACTTTGATATCCAAAAAATATTTCTAACATGTGTTTTTTGTGAGAAAGTAAATGAATAGTACAGTCCCACGGGAGAGCAAAATCTTTTGGCGTTGGAGATGTGGAAGGTAATTGAGGCATGTGGTTGGGTTTGATGAATTCGTCCCCCTCTTGTCTAAGAAATTAAGGCAGGGGGTTTGAAAAAAAGAGAATACTTTATATAGAGCCTAGGCTCTAAACAATCAAATTGGAGCCTACTTCAAAACTTTCACTAGAACAGGTTGTTTTGATTCTCAAATATCCTCAAATTAATCATCTCGACATCAAGACAGATGGACATGAGAAAAAAATGGATTTCAAGTTTTAGAAATAGTGCATCATGTGAAACATTTTTCGACCATCGATTTTTAAGATTTTGCTTGATTTGCACTATTTTTTATACTTTAAATTATAGAATAAGGATCCTATAGGACTCTCCTCCACCCATTTGCGTAGGACCTCAAAGGATCACTATTAAAGTTGGCACGGATCTCTAAAAAAGTTATCACATGAGTGTGGGACTTGACTTTTCTATAGATCGATGCCAAATTTAATAGTGATCATTTGGAGTCCTACACACATGTGTGGCGGAGAATCCTATAAGATCATTTCTCTAAATTTTATAACTAAAGATGAAAATATAATTTAAATCTATCACAAAACTTTACAGTATTGAAATTAGAGTAATGATCCTATGAGACCCTCCCACACCTATGTGCGTAGGATCCAAAATGATCATCTTTAAATTTGACACAGATATCTAAAAAAAGTCAAATTTCGTGATAACTTTTTTGAAGATCTGTGTCAAATTTAATGGTGGTCCTTTAATCCTACACATAAGTGTGTACCACATTTAATGGTAATCATTTGGTTTTTACACACATGATGTGGGAGGACCTTATAATGATTTGAGAAGGAGTTTCAACTCTCAAATGATATTTTTCCTAATATTCATTTATTTTGAGTGATATCACTTGATTGTCAAAGTAAGTGATAAAAGTCATTTAGGGAGCCATAAGAACCTACCTTATGAAAAAATGTTTATGCAGGGCAAAGACCGCATTTGTGCAAATATACGAAGCATAAATCATCCATTTTAAAGATGGATGCAAATTGGGGTCGATCTAAAAATAATTATAACTAATGGTTTAAATATTTTCTTATTATTTTTAATTTTTAAAATTTATTTATTTTACATATTCATTATCTTCGTGTTAAAAATTATATATTCTCTAAAAACTAGAATCAAATTATATTTCAAAATTATATATATTACCAAACCCATATTTCAAAATTATATTTATTACCAAACCCATATTTCTACATGAGAGGGCTTGGCCCATGCTAAAACGTCATTTTTTTCGGAACTTTTTTCTTAACGGTTCTGATATTTTCTGTCGACAGGGTTTATGCACTCTGCGCAAAAATGGCAGCTTCAGTGGCTATCGAGAGAGGCAGCACCATTCTTCCCTCCCTCTTCAAAACAAAACCCCTCAAGTCTTCGCATTTTGTGTTCACTTTCTCTCTCTACTCTCTAAAAAAATTCATTCACTCCAAGCCATTAGTTTTTACAAGCCAGACTTTTATGGCGAGGTGCTTGAGTACTCAAGCAATGCCAAATAGTTGTCAGAGGCTACCGAGCCATATTGACCCTAGGGTTTTTCAAAGTTCCAGTCAGGGACCTGTAGATAATATGGCTCCATTCCAAGAAGCTAGGGTTTATACTACTGAGGATTTCGTCAAATTTTGCAGAGAGGGAAAGGCAAAGGAGGCTATTGAAGCTCTAGGAGCTATTGAAAAACAAGGTATTCAACTCGACCCAAATGTGATCTTTGCTATTTTGGAGGTATGTGGAGATTTAAAGGCTTTAGAGGAAGGTAAGAGGGTTCATGACTATATAATGAGATGTCCTTTTAGGAATTTGCACATGCATAATAAACTTATGGAAATGTACTGTAAATGTGGTAGCATGAAAGAAGCACGCCATGTGTTTGATCGAATTCCTGAAAGAAATTTGGATTCATGGAACCTTATGATCAAGGGGTATGCATCAAATGATCAAGGAGATGAAGCCCTTCAATTGTTTGGGCACATGAGAGGAGCAGGGGTGAGCCCAACTAGGGAGACTTTTGTTTCAGTTTTGTTGGCATGCCGAGTTTTGGAATCAGTAGAAGAAGGGTTCATCCATTTTGAATCGATGGAAAAGGATTATGGAGTTTCTCCTCAAGTTGAGCATTATGCACGAATGGTGGAGGTTCTTGGAAGGTCGGGCCATTTAGCAGAAGCAGAGGAATTTGTTGACGGAATGGCGATTCCACCGCCAATTCCAGTATTAGAAACATTGAAAAATTATGCTAGTATTCATGGTGATACCGATCTTGTTAATAGGGTAGAAGAGCAATTGATTGCTTTTGACCCATCTCGAGAAGCCCAAAAATCTAATGCTCCAAAGGTTCTTCCTCCAAGGAAGAGGCTTGGATTGAACATGCTTGAGGGGAAGAATAAGGTGAATGAATATAGAGCTGGAACCAATCCTCAAAAAGGAGAGACTTATGAGAGACTCAAAGGTTTAAGTGGTCAGATGAAAGAGGCTGGTTATGTGCCTGATACTAGATATGTGCTTCATGATATTGATCAAGAGGCAAAAGAACAAGCTTTGCTTTATCATAGTGAGAGGTTGGCCATTGCTTATGGACTTATTAGCACTCCTGCTAATACCCCATTAAGGATTATCAAGAACCTCCGTGTTTGCGGGGACTGCCATAATGCTATCAAGATCATGTCGAAGATTGTTGGGAGAGAGCTAATTGTAAGAGATAACAAAAGGTTTCATCATTTCAAGGATGGGAAGTGTTCATGTGGTGACTATTGGTAAAAAGAATGAATTCGGTTTTTCTTTAACAACTTCAATTCTTTCTTGCTAGAAAGAAGTAAATGTACCTTTAGATAGAGCTGATGCTAGAAATAAGTAAATATACCTTCAGGGACAGCTGTTATGGACTCTTTTTAATGAAGACATTAAAAGTTTGGATTTGGTAATATGGTTGGCTGTTATGGTCTATGACGCTTGAGATGGATTCCTTCAGCAAGCTAAGTCACAGTGAAATGTTGTTGTTATAGTGGAGGAAGGAATGAGCTGTTGAGCTTTGTAGATGTTGTATTTATGTTTTTAGTTTTAGGTTGTGCTAGTTGGAATTCTCTTTTGTTGATGAAACAGTTTGAACTTTAGATTATTCTAATCCTGCTCTTCGTAATAATATGGGGTATACTTTCTTATGGTTTATTGTGAGATGCTCTTCCTCTCTTGTCTACTCTCTTTCTCATAGAATAGAACACACTATTGTGATGGATGCCCAAGAACATAAGCCTAGATAGAGAAGGAGGGAGCAACAATGATGCAAAAAGATATGTTTGCCTAGTAAAATTATACAAACTTCATATGATAGATTTCTACCATTATAATTCCTTTTGAGAGCAGCTTTGGTGGAGAGTCGGGATTTAATGCAACGTGATGAATTGCTTCTTACTAAACTCGTTATGGGTAAAGAGTGCTTGAAGTAGTCGTAACCATTAGTGTAGAAGCCTATTGTAGTGAGAAGGGATTCTATATTTATGTTTTGTATAGTAATAAGCATATTATATACTATATGTTAGGCATTTCTTTGTCCCATATTGTACCCAAGATTTGTGTAGTATATTCTATGAATTTTGGAGTAATTGTTAGTTTTTTATTAATATTTGATATTTCATAAGTAAATATTGACCACATATTTGGAAGTAGAATCAAATAATGGGATATTATCAAGTTTATAAAATTGGCGTTTCTTTAGCTTAATATTTGGTGGTATCTGAATTTGTCTTTAAATTATTTTCTTAATTTGTCTTGCATCATCATCATGGTTGAGTCTTTTTCTTAACTTGTCTTGCATGATAAACGTAAATCTAGGATCTGCATGTTTAGCGCAAATAACAAAAATTATCTTCTTTCCATGAAGAACATGCAATATATTTAGTAATAATAGTCTTATTACTTGGATATCATCCTTTGCATCCAAACATAGTAAAATGTTCTGTAAAGATCATAACAGAAATGTTAAAAATATCTTTCTTGTTATATAGCATTTAGCTGATTTAAACATTTTGAATGACTTTTCCAATCTTGTTAGTCCCTTTTGTCTGCATGCACTGCATCCTTCTTTTTGTAATGCAGCTGATAGCACAATATGCATGGAGGGGAATCTTTATAGGTGGAGTTATTAATTGGAGATTTGAAGTCATATCGTATGGAATTAATATCCCATTAATCATAGCTATCACCTACACTGAGTATACATTCAATAACCAAACCTGTTGAAATAATATTAATTTTATGCAACATGCTATATATGAGTTTATCTTTTTTTTTTTAAGTACGGAATCCTCTTGTGGTTCTAGCTTTGTCACTTGTTCTCTGGTAAGAGGGAATTCATGACCAGATCTTATGACTTGCAAACTTTCATGGTTCGACTAGAAAAATTTTCTGCCATCATTGATTGGTAGGATTATTTGCTGCTTGTGCAACAAACTTGTGTGAGAATAAAAATTGATGGCTTACATTTAACGCCCTTCTGCATTCTTAATAACTAAACGCTAAAGTTACACGACCCTTTTTCCTCTTGGATTTGGTGAGAACTTTATGGAACTTGTATATATCATTATATGAATGATGTTTGAAACATCTTTTTGCACTTCCCATGCTATTTGAGCAATTTTCTCAATACATCAGCTAACCAAGTAATATTTGATTGTTACTTATGTTCCTTGAAGGAGTAAACTAATATGTGGGCTTCATGCTAACCAAAATGGAAAGGACTATTTTGCTTTCTATCCACTATCAAAAAATAAGGTGCAGTGCAATCTGGTTTACCATGTCTCCCCGGAAAGACGTAAGAGTTTTTCTTCAGACACCATGTAAGCTCGCCAGCGGTGGCCTCTAACATGCACTCTGTATCCCCTAGATGGACCTTCTGGCTATGAACAACTAGCTTAGCAACATCAGCCTATTCCAGAAATATGTAGGGTGACCTTACATTCGGAAGACATATGGTGGATGATGGTGTTCCTTTGCCACTCTTTTCCCCTTTTGCCATCAGATAAGTAACAAAATTTATTAAATAAATCAGAAAAGGTGCAACCATCATATATAGTCTGGAGGTAACTAGATATCCTCCCTGTGTAATAATTCTATTGCTATCTACACTTAGTCTTATGACTTGCACCATCGTTAGCGAAAGAATTGGCCTCTGAACTGGTAACCCTTAAATTGTGTGGCCTGTGAGATCACAAATTAAAAATCTCCTTAAAAATCACAGACAATCCCCGTTTGTGTCCATTTTATCGCTTAAGCTTTCCTGTTAAACTGCCACTGAGCAAGGCGGGAGGTCTTGCACTAGCAAGAAGCACTTTGACTTGTCCCATAAGGGAGTCACCACGTTCAAGTGGGCCTGGAACTGATGGAGATGTGCCTTCCTCTGCATCTTAAAGGATGACCCCCATCCCACCTCATGCCGATTATCACTGGTGCTCCATAAATTAAACTTGAGAGTACCAGGGTCTGGATTGGACTCCTCTGCATCTTAAAGGATGCCTCTCATGCCACTTAATGTCGGTTATCACTGGGGCTCCATATAGTAAACCTGAGAGAAGAGGAGATGGTGAGTGAGTTGATCACCAACGAGAGAATGCTGCCTCATTTCAGTCCGCAACAAATCCTTAGTTCTGTACGCTCATTTCAGCCCATGTATAGCTCGGTCAAAAATGTGTTTCTGCCAGTCTTCATCCCTTTAATATGCGGTTATTTCACTTCATATGAAGGCCCCAAAGGATGGAGCATGCAAGTTTCCATAGTAAATAACTCTCTCATTAATAAACCTAGTGGCAATGTTACCCCCTAGACTCCTGCTTTGTGTTGGTGTTGACACATGTCGAAACCCCGTTACACGTGTGTATTAAAAAAAATTGATATAATGCTTACATCTGAGTTTGAAGCTGTGACCGGTTATTAGCAAGTTGCATGGTCTACCACTCAGTGAAGCACACCTATGTGTTAAAGGTTGAACATTCTATTATGTTATTATTTTAACTTGAAATAAGAATTGTATGGACATGTGATGCCATGTCACCTTTTTATGCTGAAGTACTAGACACCTTTGTCTCGGTGTTCGTGTCATTGACTATAGGGCCTTCTGGTAAACTAATGAACTACATGACTTAGGGCCCAAAGACAGAGAGTTCTAACATGAAAACCCAAACCTGGCTTGTGAAGCCAAAATGTGAAAGAAAATGCTCAATGATCCCATAACTTTATCTGCTTTCATTTTGCACACCTTCGAAATCGCTTGTCAATGCCCCTTTGTAGGAAGTCCTGCTCTTGTTTCTCCAATTGCACCATTTGGCATCAATGTTTTAAATAAGGAAAATAAAGTGTATATGGTTCTCTTTTATCAAAAAAAACGAAAAAAAAAATTGTAGGGTTGTTGCGTGAGGTTGTCTAAGTTTGCCTGGTGTAATGAACACGCTCAAAGAGAAGGGTTGTCCTTTGTGTGTGGCCAATGTCCTCTAAAATTTCTCCACTGACTGTGTCTCTTAACGCAGTGGGCTATGTTTGTAGTAACCTAGATGGTTTCATGGGGTATCACAATGATTGCTACCTTATATTAACCAACTCAAGTAAAATTGTTCTGGAGAGCTGACACCACTCCTCTAATTCACGTCACTCTTCTCAGGACCTTCCTTTGCCCCACGGTTTTCCCTGGTTCTCAACTTAATAGCACTAACTTAAGGCTCTCTGCCTAGGTGACCAGCACATGGCCACAAAAAAAATCCAAGTATTCTCTACAAATTGAACACAAGTTAATCCAATCAAATATTTTAAAACTCGCTGAGTTGACTCGGGAATTGACAGATTGCGCTTGGCTCGGGCATGTCCCAATTTTTATTCTTGTAAAACTCAGGGAATCCTGAGTCTGTAGAGAGGCTGTAGGGACTCGCCGAGTCCATGCCACCTTTTTTAAGTAAAACCTGTTGTCCTTAAATCAAAAGATAAGTTTCTATTATGGGTGATTTCTTTCTTGTTTAGAGGGTGAGGGTGGATGTTTTGGCCTATTTTCATCCCATTTCCTGTTATGACACTTTTGGAAGCCAGAATCCATCACAATATGTTACTGATTTTGAGATTTTTGGGTTGGGGTCATTCCCCTAATTCCCCAAACAAGATTTGTGAGTCCCCAAATCTAATGCACATCCTAACAAGATTTGTGAGTCCCCAAATCTCTTGCTCTGGCCTGTGCGGTGCTGGGCAATCATTTTCAAAATTCGAGACCAGCATTGAGGAGCATGTTAGGCTTATGTGTGATTGAAGAAAGAAATTTCAAGATCAAACACCTTTTGTGTTCCCAAATGTCCGGTATGTAATTTTTTTCCTTTTTTAGCTTTGAATATTTTTCCACAAAATACCTTTGGAACTAGAGAGATCGAGGGTTTATTTTGTAGGTAATGTATTTTTTGCGCTGCCTCAACGAGCTTTTGAGAATAGGTCTTAAATCATTTGAAAATTATTGAAATATAGTGATTTCTTTGATATTTTCTACTTTTTATAGTAAAATTTATTTGTCACTCTCTCTAAATCTAGGGTTTCGGATACAATTGGAAGGATTTTTTTTCATCCACTTTTTCATCATCTATAAATCATATCTATCCAAGGGAAATTAAATCACAAAGCATAGCTGACAAGCTTCAGATCTTCAAGGTGTTAGCATAAAAAAGAATTCATATGTCTAAATGTGCTCCCTTTTTTTATTTTTTTTAATATTTCTTCAATTTTCAGAAATATTCCATGTATTTCCTACCAAATTTCCAGGCAGTTCAGAGACTCGCGACAGGAATTGTTTTGGTGACTAGGGATTCTGCGATTTGAGGAGCTAGTTTGTATTTTACCTCAGACCCTAAATCAACCTCACTCCCCTTTCTGCAGCAAATCTGATCATATGATTAATGCCTCGTACACTAGGGAAATGGGAGAGAGTTCTCTTGGTAGCCTCTCAAACTGCATTAAGAACCTTTCAGGGAGCTATTCATCAAAAAGAGAAGTTGGCCAAACACAGGCAGCATCCCCTAATTCAATCTACACTAAGGCCCCGTCCTCATTATTTAAATTGTTTGCACCCTTGTTCTTGGAATAAAGGTGACCCTTGCCCTAGCATTTGACTCGTCAAATGCCTTCATAATTTCCCTTTCCATCATCATGCTGATAAAAAACACAAATGGAATCATCATGGCCTGATTGAATGATAAATATTTATTTATTAGTCCTTGCAATTCATCATAATTAGAACCTTTTACCAACTACTTGGAGTCGGCTGTACGAATCCTGGACCGCCATTCAGTTAGGCCATAAGTCCCTATATATTTATTCAACTATTTATTTATTAGTCATTGCAATTATTAGTAGAAATTCTCTCTTTTTCTCTTACCTTTAATTATTGCAAAGACTTAGAAGGGTAGAATTTGCCTTCTAAAAATCGACGCTAGTTCCATTTTGCAAGTTATATGTTGCCACAAGAGAAGGAAAAATCGAGCGGTCTAACTGACAACCGCCTGGTTAGATCAGAACCAGCCAGTAATTTTTTTTAAAATTAATTATATAAAAAAATTTAATTAATTTTTTTAAATTTTTTTTTAAAGAACATTATATAAAATCCCAAAAAATGAGGGATTTTGTTTTTAATGTATTTTTTTAATGTTTTTTATCATTTTGGCAAAGATTGGAATTGTTTTGGCCATTAATATTTATTTTTACATTTTCCCATCTTTTTGAAAAATTTCAAAATACCCCTAGGCACAAATCTATTCTTTAAAATTCATTTTTTTTCATTAATTTTCAACTTGATTTGGATGTGCTTGGTTTAGTCATTCTTTGAATATATTTTTCATATTTTATTAGATTTTTTTGTATTTTTTATTTTTTAACACTTTTTTGACCGCCAAGGATTTGCTCGGTTAGAATGGTTGAA
>NW_006499905.1:4811631-4828382 GCF_000471905.2 Amborella trichopoda | reverse complement strand
TGCTTCCGGGCCAATGTCCGGCTAACTATTCCGGTTCGATTTTTCCTACACTAGTTGCCGCTGCTCCTAGATCACCCCATCTCTGTTCTCACATATTCTTACCTTGATGATCATAGGTACCATTGATATTTCCTCTTGAAATTTGTGTTGTTTTTCATATTTTCTGCAATTGGTTGGAGTTCTACACCATTCCAATGGTTTATATGTCTGTAGTGGCCTTCAATGTTATCTTCTCTTGCGGGTGTCTTTCAAGCCCCCCTGAACCTTGTTTGTATCTTGGAATATGCTTGAAAATTTCTTAGAGGATTCCACTCAAGAAACGTTAAAAGTGTTGATTGTCATGTGGAACAACTGAATGTTCAATTACCCAAAAAAAAACAACTGAATGTTCTAGCCGCCTAGTGATGGGGTTATTTTCTCGAAGTAATTGGGTGGGCGAGGTTTGAGTTGAATTATCCAATACTATGGAAGAAGGGTTGGATATCTGCTGAAGAAGATTCTTTTTGACATGTGCCTCCGGTAGCTGAGTTTGACAGCTGAATCTCTTGAAAAGGGATGGCATGAGAAGATTCCCCCAGGCAATTGGAGTTTCCCCTTGCCTTGAGGTAATGTAGTCTGTATATCGAGTGGTATCCTTATTGTGTTGTTTGTTGTTTTCCATTTCTTTTCTGTCTTTATTTACACTTTGAAAGCTTCTGGACTTTGTTCGTTTTGACATGCAAAATACAGGTCATCAGCCCTTTATTTATTGCGTCCTGGAGGAAATTCTTGACAACCTGCATTTGTTGCATCCTAGTGCAGTTCATCTACCCTCAAAACCCTTGAGCTCCTCCTAGACAGGCCTTTAGAACTTTCAAATCGTATCGATGCTCGTACTAGATAGAGAGTGTTGAGGCAGTGAAGCAAGATGGCACCCAATTGATCTGACGTCGTCCAAGGAGCATTCTCTCATATAACATAAAAAACATATTTACACAGTTACAGACCTTCCATGGTACAACTAATGCTCGATTTACCAATAGTATCAGTTCATGAATGTCACGGGCCCATCTAAGCTGTCTCTTGTACATAGAACCCGTTTAGATGTGATAATGAGGGTCAGACCTTCTTCAAACTTTGATTATCAGTTGGTATCGATCTTGTAATGCTTCTATAAATTAACGCTGTAAGGTTTCTCACTAAGCTAGTGCTTCGATTACATATAAAGTCCCTTATATCATCACTTGCATCTTTCTTTGTTTCTGGATGGGTGAGATGCAGTTATACTCATAGAACATAATGATATAACCCTTCTGCCCAACCACTAAAGCATGAGGTCAATCCCAATACCCCCTCCTTTTAAGAAGCAAGGAAGTGAAAATTGCATTTGCGTTATTCACAGTTCTTGCCCCTTCAATAAAATTTATCCATGGTAGCCATTAACCCACGCATATGCATAGTTCTCAAAATAAAGTTGTTAGAGATCAATTTGGTCTTACTACTTTGTCTCCCAATAAAGTGGAAACTGCCTCCCTGATTTCATTTTTTTTAAAATTGGGTTTCCTTCAAGAGCAACTTTTCCAGTGACATAAACACTATTGCTAGGCTGCCTAATGAAGTCAAAGTTATCCTTCTTAGGCTATAATATCTCTCTTCCCCAATATTGTCTTCTTGAAAAAGTTACGGATGAGACCAGTAATGTTTAAGCCTTCTCAATCGACCAGGAATGTTCAAGCCTTCTCAATCATAATAATTTGCCACCTTTTAAGATCTCTCTTCCTAGCATTAGCTGTCCTATATAAGAGTAGCTGTCCTTTTTTCTGGGTAAATCAGTGGGGATGATGAGCCCCTATCCGTTTTGTTTTATTAACAATCAAAGAGGAAGGTTACATCACGGAGGAGAACATGTACAAGAAATTAAACAGCCCTTTCAAGGAGGACAATGGTATTGACCCAAGAAATGAAGGGAGTGACAAAATCAAGGGGATGGGCCTGCCAAACAATGGTTTGAGCTAGGCAATCGGCAGTCAAGTTTGTCTCTCGGAATACATGTGATATCTGCCGCTAGTGATCTGCTGAGTACGAGACTTATGAGAGCTTTTCCCTCCAGTTGGACAAGAGGATGCGAAGCCTCGATGGGAGAGAGCTATGGTGTGAGTGAGTCAACTAGCAACTTGGAGTCACTCTCAATGATAAGAGGGCGGCAATCCATCTCATGCTCTAAGGAGATGCCTCAATCTAAGGTGTGGCACTCAGCGGCATTATTGGAGCTGGTGCCGAGAGGGATGGCAAAGTCCACTGCGAAGCCACCTATGTCATTTTTGCTGATCCCCCAACATCCCGCGGTGCATGGGGTGCATGGTTTGCAAAAGGACGAGCCATCGATGTTGAGATTAAAATACCCCGTGGGAAGGAGAGACAATGCAATCTTGATTGGGAAGGGGGTTTGATATGACACTTAAGCTTAAGGTTTGTTGAAATATGAAGCTCTGAGGGGTGGAAAGCCCAACCCTTCCCTTTTGCTAACTTGCTTACAAAGTGAATGATGTGCCCAAGGAGGTGCTCCATAGAGGTCCTTCTCCCCTCGTGAATACATGCATTACGCTCGGCCCACAAGTGTAAGACATTGGTGGAGAAGGTGGGGATCCTGATGTTCTGCATTCCATTGGATCAGAACTGAAACTTTAGCCACTTTGCCATCGTCATGATTATGGATTGCTCGAGTGGTATGCATTTGCCAAACCTCCAGATTATGGATCTCCAAAGCACCTGTAAAAACATATAAATTGCATAATGATATGGCTAGTTGACTGCTCCTGTTGGAGGTAGAAGGGGCATCTAGTGACCAAAGGGAGGCCCCTAGACTGGGGAAGGCTCATAGTGGGCAGTTGGGAATGCAAGGCAAGCCAAATAAACCACTTTTCTCTATGATGGGATGGGGTTTTCCAGGGCTCTGAAAGCTGGTTGTATTGGCGCATTTTGTCGGATGTGGTCCCAAGTGCCGCTCACGAAGAACTTGCCATTGGCTGAATGAATCCATACCAGCTGGTCCAGAGGGGTTATAGGGAGTATATGTAAATAAATCTCCTCCCTAGCACAAATGAGTGGGGTAGAGGTACGTGTCGGATGGGTCCATCTTTGTGGTCAACCCTCTATGTAATCTGAGACTTTGGATTTTGCCAGGTTCTCAAATGTCTCATGAGCATCAGCACCATAGAGATCCCATAAGGAGTAGCTGTCCTATTTAAAAAATATGTGATTGTTTCTTCCTCCGACATGCTCTCTTCAAAAAAATTTTACACTGGTCAATTCTGCCTTTTAATTCATCAATCCTCCTAATTCCTTGAAGTAAACAATCAATTCTTACTATAATGTAACAAAGGGATTTTTTGTGCAGAGGACCATAAATAAAGTGAAACAATTTTGCATAGTTGTCCAAAGTCCCCAACCCAAACTGTCTGCTCTTGCTTTTTTATTGGACAACTTGCGTTAAGTTCGACCTTGTGACCCCTTGAAGGTTTGAGAAACAATGATGTCATTATTTATGCCATATATGCAAAATTTAACTATCAAAGTAAAAGGAAAAAGAATCAATCTTGAGACACCAAAGGAGTTTCAGGCTGCTGACAAAAGTTAGCTCTTCTCACAATCCTTATTTTCCTCAATCCTATAGTATGCAGGACTTGGTTATCCTAAGGTCAAACTCGAATCAGCAAAGCTTGCTCTGAAGGCCGTTATTTACTGTATGGACCAATATTAGCTCCACAGCCATTACATTTATATGACATCAAGAGGAGGGGTCTGTAAAATTATAATGGCCTTCAAATTTTGATTTCAACATTTGTGTTTTAAACCATGACTAAGAGTTCCTCTTTGAATCCATTCTCTCCTTTGTCCCACAAAACCCATGAATTGCAATTGGAAATTGGAGTAAGTCACACCCTTCCCTTCTTACTTTATATACACTCAGAAGTTATTTACGGACATTTGTCATCATTATCCTTGTTAAGACTTCTAAGATCCTACAATACCTGAATACCACTTAACATACGGCAGCCTCTTAACCAAGAAGTTGGAATCTCTCCAAACATATTTAATCATTATGCAGCCTTGACAATCCTGATGTTAAAATTAATTCTGATTTTGTTGGGCTCTTATGCTACGCTGGTGATTTTTTGAAAATGATGGGTCTAGTTGTGAAACTTGTACAGCTTCATTTTTCAATAGAAGACACCAAGGTCCAGAACTTACCACTGAAATGCGAAACCATCTGAGGAAAGATGAAACAGTTTCTGAATGAACTCTGTCAGTCTTCATTCAATGTTTACTTCCACTCTGTTACGTATGGCTATCCAAAAATCCTACTCTTGAATCTGTAGATTAAATGAAAAACTATTAAACCACTGATCAAGAACTTAAGTGGTTCATTGATTCTTGAACAATGCTGTAATGATGGTTCTCAAACTTCAGGTTGTGTTTGGGAATGCCACATATTGTGGATTCCATAACATTAGCTCCAAATATTGCACATGCTTTGATCATAGCTACTCATGTGGAACTTAAAAGAAACTTGAAAGATCCACCCCACTAGACGATTATATAGAAATAGGAATTATGGTTGCTTGGGTTACTTCCAAATTACTTATTAGAATGACATCCAATTTGTGCCAAACTGACTGTCTATGAGATCAAAGGACCTCATCTCTTTTGTTGATTCGGAAAAAAAATAATATAGAAAATTAAATTTCATATCTATGTTAATTAGGTCACAGATGCCATATGCATACTAATGGATCCTCATAATATGAGGCTCATTGTCACTCTCGTTGTTCCAATTTTCACATTGTGGCTTCAGGCACTATAGACCTGAGAATTTATAGGGCTTCAAACCTTTGAAACCCTAAAAATCGTAGGTTAGAGTTCCTGATTTATGGTTTCCATTTGGGTCAATTGGCTTTGATTCCTTTTTAACTCAAGTGTTACTAGAAGAGTAAAATCATTGGCCTCAATCTAAGCCATTCATGTCCTAGAAAGTTTGACAGAAAAAGGAAACCTTCAGTACATATCTATGCACTAATATGTCTTGTCCTAGTGCACACACTTCCCTCCACAAAAGTACCCTACTCATTCATCCCAAGCTCATCATCTGGTCTCTCTTATGCACACTCTCAGGTCTCAATGCTTTACCACTCTGGCATAGTTTCCAACATATGGAATTCTTTGGCACTCTTCCCTGCAATAATTTCTATAGTAGAAAAGATTGTATGCTCTCGTGGGTGTACACTCCCTCGGGAAAAAAACCTTAAGTGTATTTGGAACCTCAAATTTTAGGGATTTAACTTCCTCAACCTAGCAACCAACCTCCAGAAAGAAAAGAAAAAGAAAAAAGGTACGGAAGCATATATAGACCTTGGTAGCAAATCTATTCCTTTGACTTCTATACATATCATGAATACTTTGGTAATAAATTTATCATTAAGACTCAAGAAGAAGAAAAAAAAAAAAAAACTTAAAAAAAAAAGGTATTATGCTAAAAAGATTAATGTCACTGAGAATGAATGGAGGTTGTCCAAATTTTGGATTTAGAAACTCAAAATCTTATTTTTGTTTTAGGTAAAGACATATAGTGATTCTAAAGTAGATCCCAAAATTCTGGATCAAGAAAACACTCCTCATTGGATCTTTTATCCTATGTGGTTAGTCCACAACATATGCTTCTGTTGGAGCACACTATATGTGCTCATCTCCATGTAATCCCCTTCCTATGAACCTGCAGGGTACGCAGAAGCGCCTCAACTGATAGCTCATTCTAGCATGGGTAAGTATTCCATCAGAAATCTGTGACAATGTTCTCGTGTCTTCACCCAAGATTTTGTGGGAAGAAGAAGCATATCGAGAATTTAAGCCCTTAAGTCATAGCTCTTTATTCTTAGGAATTGTATATAATATGATTAATTACATTAGACAAAAGTAAGGTCACAATCATATCAGGCCATCAGATATGGGGTAGCTAGGGGTGTATTTGTTCTTTGGACAGTGCTTGAGAAAATTTCTTTTGGCCTTTAAACATAGTAGATTGCACATCCCCAGCTACCTGATTTCGTATCTTCGGGCATGAGTGATTCTAGCCTTCTTGTACTAGATATAAAGAGTTGTTTTTCTCTTTTCCCTTGCAGCCTGACATGTTGGGTCTCAGTTTTTATTCATTAATTAATCCTTGAAAACATGAAGGATAATACAGTTTTTTTTTTCACAAAACAGAAATAAAGGATTTAGTTTGAAAAAAAAATGCCGTTTTAGAAAAGATAATAATTTTAAATAGTTCTGATTTTGCTCTCTTTTCTTGTCCCACCATTTCTCTTCTTCTTTTTTTTGTATTGTTTTCCCTTTATTTCTTATTTTTAATTCATTTTCTGCCCTTTTTGTTTCACTAATGTACACAATATAACATAACGGAAACAAACCAGTCCCTATCAGTTCGGTATGGCCAAATGATGCTATACTCCGGCGGGAGTATATTGTCCATTTGCCACCTCGAACAAAATCTAATCTAAGAGGAGTTATAGGTCCTCAAAATTTGGGGATGAAACCTTTTCATCCCATAATTGCTCTGTCTATGCCTACAAGACAATAATTTTTCAAGGTTGAATAGTGGCCGTTCAAATCATTGCAGGTGAGATAAAAGTGCTAAAAAACGAAAAATTCAAAAATTTCTTCTTAGGTGGTTATCAAGATTTTAGGTCGAAAGAAATCCTCCCAAATAGGTCATCTACACGAGGGAGTAAGTGCATAGTATTGCTCCCGTGGGAGCATAGTACACACGCCCCTATCAATGTTTTTTAGTGGAATACGTATGTCCCGTAAAAATTTTATCACTGACTTGAACATAAATGGGGTGTTAGTATTTGTTAATTATTTCAAACTTATTTTTTATTAAATTTTTCTATGTTTATATTTTGTAATTTCATTTGAGAATTTAATTATTTTTGTTTTACATTGTCTAGAAATTTTTGATTTATGAAAAACAACATACAAAAACTATGGGAAATTATGAAAAGCAAATAAACAATCCTCTTGATCAATAGGCCAAAGAGACCTTGAAATAAATAAAAAGGGGAGAAAAGCTATTTCAATATAATAAACAATTCTTAATTTGAAATAATATAATGCAAACTCGAACTTAATTTTTATTAATATAAAAATATTAAAACTGAAAATTATTTTTATTGCAATAAAAAAATGGAAAAAATGGAACTTGATAAATTATTCTTAATTAAATAAAAAGTTCGAGATAAACATGACAATAACACCCTTATCATTTCAGTGATAGAAATGGAAGCATGTGATACAGGGAGTGTAACCAGGTATAGGTGGGGATGTGCATAGAAAATTGAAAGTTAAGGTCCGTTATTTCATATGTTCACTAGAGCATGCATAACACAGAAGAAATCTGTATACTCACTCTCGTTGGTGAAAAAAAAAAAGAAAAATGTAAAACCCTGCATTGAAGATTGGGAATTGCCTATCTAGATCCCGAATCATTCGGGGACCTCTTCAAACCCCCTTTTAATATTTTCTCTTTTTTAATTTAGTTTTCTATTGTTATTTATTATTTTTTATCTAAAACCCCCCTCTTTCATTTTTCATTTATTTTTTTCTTTTGGATTTTGTTGGTCTGGATTCGTGATTTGGCTAATCTAGAGTGAGCATAGTGCGTGGGAAATCTTCCCACATATTATGCATTTTGGGAAAAAAAAAGGTAGTTTAGAAGATTTTTGAATTGAAGTTTTGGAGATGCATTTTAAATTATTTTTGAATTGAAGTTTTGGGGATGCACTTTTTTTGGGTAATTTAAAGTGATAAGTCAGTGGGGATTTGAGTCCCTACCTTTTAGTGAGAATGGATGCACTATAGAATTATTATATGAGTTTCTATGGATATTATTCGGCAGGAGCGTATAGTCATTTTGGCTTAGGATTATATATAATTATTCATAAGGTGCACATACACATCATTTGTCCTAGGGCTGGCAATAGGTCAGGCCAGCTAGGGTCCCTATACGGTGCTAAGCCCAGCCAAGCCGAGAGAGTTTGGCTGGGCCAAATAAAATTAAAAAAAAAACAAAAACATAATAAGGGAAAAAAGGCTGGGCACGGCCAAACTGGGTCGGCTATTTGGTGGCCCAAGCCCAGGCCATCCCTCAACCTGGCCCTTAGGCCACATTGCCTTAGTTTTTCAGGACCACGCCACCTAGCCATTGCGTTCATCTGTACATTGGACCGTACTATATGGTTCCTTATTACGACTCTATTGAATCAACGCATGTTTCCCCGTAAGAACTGTTATCCATTTGCACCACGGAAAGGGGTTGATGCCCTAGCCCTGGGCATTCTGATACTCCCACCATGTTTTGGTTGGGAGAATAGCCTAAGTAGGGGTGGCAATAGGTCCAGTCCGAGCTGACCAGAAAAATATTATGGGACTAGACTCAAGCCTAGACCTGACCGTCAATTTTTAGGAGTTTCAAGTGTTTATAGATCTGTTTAATCGTCACCATTTTTGGAACTTTAAATTTGATAATTGTGGGGAACAATAGATTTTCATATTATCGCAAGGATTTACAGCACCGAAACTGTATTTTCGGCATAGTTTTGACCTACACTACACCTAAATCGTGTAAGGTTGATACCTTATACAAACCTCACCCTAAGGAAACAATTTATATAAAGTGCCAACCTTATACTGTACAAGTAAGGTGCACCTAAAAACCCTACTAGAGAAGATTGTTCTTATGCCGGAAAACTCTCAAACCGGTCATCTCGACCTCGAGATTCATAGAAAAGAAAAAAAAAAAAGAATTTCTAGTCCTAAAAATAGTTCATCTTCTAACACATTATTTGGACCGTCCATTTTTTAGAGTTTCAAGTGCTGATTGTCAATCATTTCTAGAGCTTTAAATTTCATAATTGTGGGCAACAATAGATTTCCATATCATCGCCAGGGTTTACAGCACCAAAATTGTATTTTCGAAATAGTTTTGACTTACACCATACTTCAATACTATAAGGTTGACACCTTATACAATCCTCACCCATTTGCTAAACATATACGTGCATTATTTAAATATTATGACTAAATATATATAATTATATTTATATAACTATTATTTAAATATCATATATTAAATATTATTTAAATATCAATATTCTGTTAGGATTCGAGTTGGGTCTATATCGACCCGAGCCTGGAACCAACTAATATTTGGGTCCAAAATTTGAACCAAAGCCCAACTTGTAGGATCCAATTTTTGGACCCAAAGCGGGCCGAGTTCAGGTTTTACCTATCGGGAGCCCGGTCCAATTTTCTTGCCTGTTTTGCATTGGAATTGGAAAGGCAAAATGTACCCACAAAACATTTGGTGCACAATCGCTCAAATAAGCACATGTTACTTGGGATCTAAACAAAACATGATTGATGGAGAGAGACATGCGCAAGAGAGAGATTCTAGCATACTCCCGATGGAGCACGCCGTATCATTTCTTGGGGCAAAAGACCTACTTCCAGTGGGTTCTTAAAATTCAATATTTGGCATTCACTTCAGAGTTAAAGGTTGGGTATTTTGAAAATTTAAGCACCAAATATTGAGTTTCTCAACAATAGGATTCGATCTCTGAAGAGATAGTTTTGGAATTTTTAAGGCACAGTTTTGGAAACTGCATCTCCAAGGACTTGGATACCGTGGGTTCCATGACAAGAATGGAACCCCGACATCCACTTTTCCACGTTAAAAATAACATTAATAGATGTCGTAATATATATATTTTGCATAACACTTCCTATTATCAAATTGAGAAGTGCTACCATGTTTGGCAGACACAATTTTCAAAACCATGTCTTCCAAAGTCCAAACGGACCATAAATCTAACATTCCATAGAATATGTGGCCTATGTTCAATCTTTAGACATCATTTTTTTCAAGCATGTAAGAAACATTGTGTAATGCAAGTTTAGTAATAATAGGAGTAGAAACGAAGAATTAGTTGAGATTAATGGCCAATAAGTACCTAAAAGATATTATTTTTTATATTATGGGCAATAATCCATGAGATTGGAGAGATTAAGGAAGATGTCGTTGTTGGGTGTATTTTTAGTCACATACAAGACTAAATACATAATGACAAACACTCGATAAGAATGAAGGGATTGTAAGACAAGGTTTCTGACGAACGCCAGATGAATGTTCAAACGATGGATGAGATATGTAAGCTTGATAAGCTTAAAAAGACCTTCAATATACTCTTTAGCCACCATATGAGGCTAAGTACATTTTAATAGATGCCCGATATGCTGAAGATGTTAATATGAGAGAAAAGGTGTTTTGACGAACGCTCGATAAATTGAAGATGTCAATATAAAATAGAGTTTCTGACGTACGCTTGATAATTGTCTTAATAGAAGGTTGATAAGATGTGATCGTGATTTCTTGATAATACCTGCTAAGATATGCCCCTTGATATGATGTAATATGATATGATGTGATATGAAGATATGATATGTTCAGGATTCATGATATGATGGCCCAAATATACCTTAGGAACCCTGATTCGATAGTCAGCCCTATATTTTCTGACTTACGATCGATAATGATGCCAATGACTCGTCAGTCAAGCATGTTCATTTCTTACTTATGGTTGATGATAGAAGATATTAAAACCATCTCATTATGAGACAGGTTCTAGGATGCATATACTCCTAAGACCCCAATATGCCTCTATGTAAAGGAACTAGATGTGGTTTGATAATATATTTTCTTGATTCATCATCAGTCATATATGTACATCATGATTTGCGGTCAATGATAAGAGACAAAGAAGATGTTTCAATTTGAGACGAAACTCTGAGATACATATACTCCCATAGCTCCTATATACCTCTCCACTGGATATTGAGGAGTTTTGATGAGATGCGATATGTCTCTTTTAATCTGTCATCAGTTAAGGATATAAGAATTGACAGACGGACAATAACGAAACCTCACCATATGATGTTATAATGGGGTAAATCCTTAAAAGATATAGGCCATGAGCCTCTTAAGCAAGTATTTGGAGTTGGCTTAACCCCAACATCCATATCCATCGTGAGTCAAGATATGCCTTCACTGACACCCCGAAACTTCATGTTTTGGGACTGAGCGGGAACTCTCAAATAATAATATTTGACGCATGTTATTCCTCTCCCTGATATTTCATAATACTTGGAGGTGACTTAACCCATCATCCGCATAAACCTGCAATTAAAGCCTTAAAAACTTTATACTCTGTATGTTACAGCTATGTAGGCACCTGGTCACCAAAATAGGGATTTTTCTCTTGACATGAGGAATTTGGTCATGGGACTGGGACTATTGGATTCTTGACTTGATGCCCTATCACCCTTAAAATATGCGGCATTAGTTGATTTGAGTGTTGGAAGCGATTGCATCTGTTGTACACAGTGTCCAACAGAAACACAGTAACTTTGACATGAACATGCTTGTGTTCATCTTTGAGTTTCCTCTCTCATCTCTCTAAATTTTATGGTCAAAAGGGTTCACCATCAGAGAGCGGTTGAAGAACTACGAAGATGTATTAGAGTTGCACTGCAGAAGCATGACTGACATGTGATAAGAGACGACAGATTCCATATTTTTCTCACGCGATATCTTGGCTAAAACCGAAGTTCACGAGTTCAAATTTTGAAATACTATAAAGATGAGCATTGACCAGGATATGGGTTCATTCAAGTTCATTTTAAATTATGTGGTTATCCAATTGAACTAGCATCGTGAAGATCAACGCATGAAGAAGTAGGATATAGATTTGTGGATGGATAGACGTTGAAGATTGTCATTCTTAGCAATTGAAGATTGATGATTATATACTGATGAAGACTCTATAAATATGTCTTTTGATCAAAGGGGTTTTCACATCAGTTGGATTCTTAGTGGTTAGATTTTGTTCTAGTTCGATTCTATTGGACTCCGATAAGGTTGAATCATTGTGTTTAGAGAGAGATAGAGAGTGATTGTTTACATGGTGTTTGAAGAAACAATCTACTATATGACTGTCTTATGAAACATATCTGTGATGGAGAGAGAGAAGTCTATCTAGTTTTCATTTAAGTCCACTTGAAGCCTGATTTCGAAGGAGCATACTGTACAAATAGTACCCTTGCTTTTCAGTTCAGGTATATGAGTAAATATACCCTTGGTATTGTGTTCTATTTAAGTGACTCTGTATGTTTTATTTCCTAAAATCATATGTATTGATTTCAAGGCCCGAATCAAGGGTATCTGGTCTGGATTTAGACTGATTTAAATTGTAACATAGGATTAAACCTCTAGAACTGTTATGTTCCCAATATATGATATAAAAACTTGTATTTCTATAATATGGAATGCACGAGAGAATTTGGCCCTAAGTGTGATGTCTTCTGGTCATTTGTTTGGAGTCTAATATTTATTCAAACATTTTAATGAATATAAACATCGCATTTTTTGGAGTGTCCAGTAGCGCATAGAATAGGGTTGGTGGACGAAGTGGAGATGTGCCTTTAGTGGACAAAGTGGAGATAGTCACGTACTAATAAAACTGAATGGAAAGTACTATAAGATAGTTGTAAGACAAGCCATATTTTATGGGACAGAAATGATGGACTGTTAAGAAAATAACATATTCATAGAGTGAATGTAGCTGAGATGAGGATGTTAAGATGGATGACTGATAAAACAAGAAAGCATAGAATACAAAATGAATACATTAGAGGGAACTCAAGGGTATCTCTAGCATGTGATAAATTGAGGGAAAATAGACTTTAGAAGTCTAGCTATGTGTAACATTGACCTAGAACAACACCAGTTAGGCAGGATGATTTGGTTTAGGTGGAAGGCTCTAAAAGAGCAAAGGGAAGGCCCAAAAAGATATACATGAAAGTAATTAGAAGAGATATGATGACTTTGGTATGACTAAAGATATGACCCTTGATAGGGTGAATTATCATAACCGAATTGGTGCATCCGACCTAACTACTTGCGATAAAACTCGAATGATGATGATGGTAATGATGATATATGAAAGAAAATACATTTGTTTTTCTTTTTTGTCGAGATTGGTTCCCCAATGGAGGAGATTAGATCCCCAAAATTTGGAGTCATAAAAAACTTTCCACATGCTTTTTCTCAAGGAGGTGGATACAAGATATGCCCCTGTGGAAGCATTAATTGCTCACATAGAGAACAAAGTATTCATACATTGGTGTATGTCATATGGTACACCATAGTACTATCTTCCGTTCACCATTGGTGACAAATAGTTGAGATTAACAATATGTCATGATTGAAATTGAGGGTATGCCGGGATTCTAGAATTTCTTATATGCGAAGTAGTTAACTGGCTAGCAACAAAATTACCGAGAATATAAACCATACTACGAGGAATAAAACATAACACAAGAGCACAAAGATTTATGCGTTTACCCAAAAAGGACTACATCCTCAGGCATGACAAACTAAAATCTACTGTAGAAAGTTAACATTGCAGATTTTGGGACATAGAGTTACCTTTTTAACCCTAAGCAAAACCTAGTCAAGCAAACCTTTTACACCAGCCCTACCGACCAACATCACCTACTAATTTCCCATCTCTATCTCATACTCCTATCTAAGAAGAAAACTTTGAGAGCAACCAAGACTTTTTCCTACTAAAAAGTGAAACCACCCAAAATCTCTATGGGATCTACTTCTCCGCTAGAAACCAATCTCGCACTCTTCATAAGGTACCATTACATCATGCCTCTCTATAGGAAGCTCACTTTTTTCTATATGAGGGCCTTGCCTCTTATGCCCTTACCTCTCTCTTTAGAGGAAGCTATATTTTCCATATGGTGACCAAAACAAAGAATGCATATTCTTTTTTCTCTCATTACATATGTACATATAAGATTATGAATCCCATACTAGATAGAAATCATATAGATGCTACATATATAAGGTTAATCTTATAGATGTCAAACTTAAGATGCAATCAACTGTCCTAATTTAGTTGGATTTTAATGGGTATTCTAACTAATTTAGAAAACTTATCAGTATTAAATGTCAATATCAACCCCACATAATATAAGATTTCTTATATGGGTGATTTTGGATATCACCACATCAAACGTGATGGCTTCCCCAATGGTACACAGTATATATACTATCCTCATGGCATGTTATTTAAAATGTTGTTGAAACGAGTATATGCTATTCAAAAGAGGGTTGCCTTCGCTTTTTACTTGAAAAAACATTGTTATTTGCAAATGTTTTGTTAATAGTGTAACGTAAGTTCATTGTGTTTTTTATGTAGTTCGTTACACCTTACCATGATGTTATCAGATGGAATTTGGGGTATGTTCCCTCTGCTCAAAGCCCACATAAATTTCGTGGGACTTCGAGCAATGGAATGACACATTTAGTTGTCAAATTTTACATAAAATGGCCTATGAAGGTAAATATATATATATTTCTTTTGAAAATGTAGTATAGTCGATATATGATCGCTGGTGTGCACTAATTGTATACGAACGATCAATACGGTATACATACTTTACCCTCATGTCTTATGATATTTTTTTATCTTATTAAAAGAGGATTGTTTTCTTATAATTGAGAAATATTGTTACTTGTTACTGCATTTTAATATTCGGCCAGTATATAATGAGCATATTGCATCATTCAAACAATCTCAGTCTTTCACACCATTTGAAGGAGATAGCAAAATTGATGGCTGGGGTGTATCCCCTCAAGTCTACCAAGTTTTTGATGAACTTTGACCAGAGAAACAACACAATGCAGCTATCAAATTCCACATCTAATGGCTTGGGATGGTGTAAAAAGACTATTATAAAAATTTAGTGTGCTCATTTGACACGATGCCTTTCTAAAAGAAGGTATATATATATATATATATATCAAAGGATTGTATACAATAAGACCATTTATCTTTGATAAAATCTAATAGCACGGGTGTATCACAAAGTTTGTGGTAATTTCTTTTGAAGTTTGAGCTTGGTCAATGGAATAAATGTAGACAAATAATTTCACATCCAATGGTGAAGATTAATTGTGACCACTTTATACGAAAGATAAATGGTTTCATTGTATACTTTTCCATAAATATATATTATATATAAATCTTATGGTGCACAGTAATCTTTACCTTGTTAACCGTGATTCTTTTCAATGTATTCTTGAAAAATGTTTGCTACTTGCCAATGTAGTTCAATACTGAAACTGTAAAATGAATGCATTAAATTTTTAAGTTAGACTTTCTAAGGTTCCCAAGCAGATATGACAATGGAAAGATTGAAGAAGTCATTTCTCTATTTGAAATTCATTGAATTTTGACGCACGTTGAGCAGAGGAACGACAACCCAAGCTATCAAATTTCACTTAGGAAGGTGATGAAATACTGCTCTAAAAATTAGTGCACTCATTGTGTACGTTCCCTGTAATACTTCTGTTAAAAATTTTAAAAAATTTATGCAATATTACTTGCTTTACACAGTCAAAATAACCTGACATGTTCGAGTTTGACGCCTTTGAAGTTTATATCGCCTGTAATATATCCTGTGATAGCTGATACATTGCTATTTTGGTATTTGAAACAAGCAGGAAATTGATATCCTGTTGTATGCATTCTTTAAGAAAATCATCCACTGTATTCATTATGAACTCATTATTTCATGAATGTATAAAATTGCTAAAAAAAAAAATATCAACATTTTCTTTTTCAATGAAGTTCATTATATCTGATGTTTTTCCAAATATCGCCTGTTAAACCGTTATATGTGAAAATTGATAATAATTCTCGTCCCCACTCTATTATCAATCAAAATCCTTCCAAATTCACTGGGTCCAGAGCTTTTTTGGGGAAATAATGGATATGCAATGTTACCATGAATCGCTCTCCTATTCGTTCAGGGTAGTAACCAGTGTTTTAACTTAAATACACGCGAATCGGAATCCCTCAGTTCGACCAAGATTGGTGGGTGGGCGATCCGGGTGTACACAGCCCTAGAGTCGTACGATTTCCCACCAACTTCAATTCTTTTATTTTTCTTAATTATATTTTGCCCGATTCTCACTGAATTGTATCTACTGAATTGTATATTCGATCTTGCCAATCATAACTATGACTGCTTTTTTTTTTTTTGGGTAATTTAGTGGGGAAAGACAGGTCATACACATTTTTTTCAA
The DNA here is from genome assembly GCF_000471905.2 of Amborella trichopoda. Next base: position 4,812,130 of record NW_006499905.1, on the reverse strand, counting down.
GTTGATTAGGAGTAAGCTGTTTTTATGATATTAGTGGTGTGGTGTTAATGGTGGGAATAGAAACCAAGAAGACTATGATTTGGGGTATTACCACTACAACCCCAGCCCCTTTTCGAACTGAAATTGTTAGTGGCTTGTTTAACCGGTCGATCCGGGTTGTAAAACATAGAACACTGAATATTCAAAAGAACTTAAAAATTAAAAAAATAAAAAATAAAAAAATAAAACACTGGTAGTAAACTTCTAGAACATAGTTTTCAACTAAGTACGTACCTGTTGATAGATTAGGTCAGGCTAGATCGTGACTTGAAGCTTGAATGTCACAACAAACACACGTGAAAACTAGGTTGGGTCAACCTTGTTTTTCCTTGGGAAAAACTCAACCTCTTAAAGTGAGAAACTCTTAGAGAGAGAGAGAGGCTCACAACTTCTGAGAGTGAGATACTGTTAGAGAGAGAGAGAGTATACTTATTATACAAACTAGTAGAGAGAGAAGAGA
>NW_006499905.1:4800722-4810836 GCF_000471905.2 Amborella trichopoda | reverse complement strand
TCTCTCTCTCTCTCTCTCTCTCTCTCTCTCTCTCATATTATGGCCTTAAGTTAAACCTCTCTCTCTGATTAAGGCCTTAGGCTAAGCTCTCTCTCTCTCTCTCTCATATTATGGCCTTAAGTTAAACCTCTCTCTCTGATTAATGCCTTAGGCTAAAGCTCTCTCTCTCTCATATTATGGCCTTAAGTTAAACCTCTCTCTCTGATTAATGCCTTAGGCTAAAGCTCTCTCTCTCTCTCTCTGTACTAGAAGATGGAAGAACCAAACGCAAAAGCAGAGCTACTAATTACACAGAGATTGAGATTCAGCACACGTTGCTCCAAACAAAATAACACGTAGACAATTACCATAATCTTAACAATTAGACAATTAACATAATCTTAGCCAACCATGAGAGATAGAGAGAGGTGGTGCAATTGGTTAGAGAGATATTTATGTTGCCAGTGGAGATTGAGAGAGAGAGAGAAGAGAGAGGTGCAAGTAGTTAGAGAGAATTATGTTGCATGTGGAGTAGGAGCTCTGGTGCAAGTGGTTAGAGTGAGAAAATTTTTCCTAAATGGGGAGAGAGAGAGTTGTATCCCTAACGGTTAGATCTTTTTGTTTGTTCTTTGAGTCCAGGTATGTGATCTGTTTCTTGCAATTTGATTGTCCCATTTGTGTGTGTGTGAGAGAGTGAGAGAGAGAGAGTGTGTGTGTGAGAGAGAGAGAGAAAGAGTCTCCTTTAAACAAGTGATATCTTCCTTATATCTACTTTCGTCTCAAACCCGAAATCGAAGAAACACAACACAATAACATGGAAAAAAAATATCAAACAAAACACGTGATCTGAAATTCATTGATTTCCCTTACCATTAATCTCCGCTCGCTTCCTGCGCCGAATTTTGCGCAACCACCGCAAGCTTCTGCAAGTTTAGCTTCACCACTGTGTCAACAAACATCCTTGTATCCTCTCTTGTGTTCCCCTCTGGTATGTCCACCACATAAGACTCAAGAACAATAGTCCACACCTTATTCTCTCTCCTAAACTCTTTCACAGAGGTCACTGATCTATAATTCTTGAGCCTGTGCTCCCCACCGACCACGCTAAAGCTCATAACATGGTTGTCATCATCAAGAATCTCAAGCCTCTCAGTGCTGGTCGAGGCCGGCAGTCCTGAGATGACAGTAACCTCTCTCACAGTCCCTACCCGAACATCTCCTCTCACTGTACAGCTCTTGATGAAGTGCTTATATTTCTGTGGATTATCAAAGCTCCGCACAACCGGCCAAACCACTCTCAAAGGGGCGTTGATGCGCTGGACGATGAGAGAGGAGCACTTTTCGGGGGCGGTTGGGGAGAGCTGGGAGCCATGGTAGGTTTTGATCGCAGGTTTGAGCTCTTTGTACTCTTCAATGGTGAGGCCAGGTGGTGGATTGGCTTCTTCATCTTCATCATCAATGGCGGTGGCGGAGGAGGAGGGTTTGGTGGCCATGGGAGAGGTTGATGGAGGAGGATGCACAGTGTGTTGATCTTTGGGGTTTTTGGCATCCTCCATTGAGAGGGAATGCTAATGGGGTACAAATTGATAATAAGGCAAGAAAGAGAAGAAGATTACTATTAAAAAAATTTAATGACAGGGGGTTAAGAGAGAGAAAGAGAGGGGGAGGGGGTGGTTAAGATAAAATAAATGAGAAGGGTGTCGTTTTCCTTGAAAGAGAGAGAGAGGGTGAGGCCGTGGATCATGTGAGGAGCCTAACAAACTCCTTTGTTGCGTGATTTGTCGCCCCTCAATTTTGCACTTTCTCAAAGATTCCCCTCACCAAACCCAAACCTAATTTCGGAAAACCCTCGGCCCCCACCTGTTTTTTTTCCTTCTCTCTCTCTCTCTTTCTCTTCTTTTTTTTTTTTTCCTTTTTTCTTTTTTTTTCTGAATCCCCAATCGTTTTCTTGCATTTAAGTGTCCAAATACAGGACATCTAATTATTTCTTCTAAATTGAAATTATTCCTTCTGTTTTCTCTACTCTTCCTGCAAATTTCAATTACTTAGTATAATTGGGGTCTTTTATCTCTCTCTCACTAACTTGCAATAGACAATATAAAAAGTGATTTACGTACGGGCATTAAATTTTTTGGTAAACTACGAAATGCTCCGTGAAAATTATAACGAAAATAGGTCAATTAATTTTTTATTTTTTCCTAAAATACCTTTCCGTCTACTCAATTTTTAGTTTTAATGTTTTTTAAAGTTTTTTTTAGTTTTTTTCCAATGCACTAGACAAAATAAAACTAAAACCCCATTCCTAGCCAAAAGTTAGCTATTATTTGTTATAATTAAAAATTAGCTATTATTTGCATTTGTTATAATTGAAAGTTAGCTATTATTTGTTATAATTGCTCTCTCTCTCTCTCTCGATAAAATGAACACCACATATAGGCAAAGGTTAGCCACTATTTGTTATAAATGCTGTCTCTCTATCTCTCTCTCTTGAAGCTGAGGAACATATGATGGTCCGAGGAGCTATTTAACATCTCATTTCACAATCAATTTGTTAATGGTATTGTTTGAAGTAAAAGTTCACTTGAGTGCAGTATTTCATATATTTACATTATATAATCACTATTTTTAACTATAAGTGGAGAGAGCGAGAGAGAACGGTTGTATTGATAAAGAATTGTTATTGAGAAAGAGAGGCATATCATGAAACATAGCAGTTATATTAATTAATTAAACAGTTATAGCTGTGTCTGTTGGCTCTGGGCATGTGAGAGAGAAAGTTTGTGTTGTGTGTTTGGAGAAGTGTTTGAAATAATGTGCTAATTGGAAAATTTTGATTGAGATAGGGTGGCTTCTATACATTTAAGACATTGAAATCACGTTTCATAGAAGAGCTTGAGGCATGCATGATGGACTTTTGTGCACTTAAGGGAAGATTATGAGGTAAGGATGAAGAATGAAGAACTCCTAAACACGGGATCGTAGAGAAAAACAAATAAAAAGTAGAGTGATTTCTGTAGGGTTTATAAAATATTAGGTAAAATACATAATGTTTTATTTATATGTGAAAATTACAAAAATAGTCGGTCAACATGCATTTTTATATGTTTTTTTCAAAATTACCCCTTCGTCAACCCGAATCTGGAATTTCTTTTTTTATAAGGTTTTTTTGTTCTTTCGTTAGTTGGGTAGCCCCAAGTTTTAAAGCACTCCCATGCTAACAAAAAAACTAAAAAAATATATCAAAATTAGAGTTGATCGAGGGGTATTTTTGAAAAAAATAAAAAAAAATTATATTATTTGTAATTTTCGCATATAAGTGAAACATTTTATATTTTACTTAAAATTTTAAACTTTATATGTAAATCATTCTAAAAAATTAAAAATTGGAGATGAGAGAGAAAATTGGCGATGAAAGAGAGAAAGAGAAACTTGCTTATACTTTTGGGGGGGGGGGGAGAGAGAGGACAACTTGGTTATCATGGGATGAGAGGAAGAAGACACATAATTGGAGAGAGGGAGAAGATAAGAGAGAAAAAGTGAGAGAGGACAATGTAATAGCTCATTATGCCAAGAGCCACATGCAGAAGGGGAAAAAGAGAGGGAGAAGGAGGGTATGGCTTATGTCACATCATATCCACGAGTGTCTCCCCACGTCCTTTTCTTCCTTTCCCTTTGCCGCCACTTGAACAATCCCGGGAATCGCTTTACAGCCATTTGGATGTTTCAGCACACACACCTTTGGAAAGAAGCGCACCCTCCTTTTTTTTTCTTCTTTTATTATTATTATTTTATTATTTTATTTTTTTTTAAGCACAGCTTAAAAATTCATAAGAAGAGGTTGTTTCGATCCCAAAAAACCCTTCAATTCAATCATCTCAACCTCAAGATTTATGGACATGAGAAAAAATAGATTTCAAGTATTAGAAATAATGCATCTTATAATGTATTATCTAAACCACGAATTTTCAAGTTTTCAAGTGTTTAAGATCTAAATTTTATAGTTGGAGATGAAAAATAAATTTTCAGGATATCATAAAGCTTTCTAATACTGAAACAACATATTTAGGCACTATTTGAAGGTGTGCATTACTTTGATTGTTTAGGGCCTCGGTCTTATACGAACCACACCCATATTTATAAGGATCCGGTTTCTGTGCAACCAAGCTCGCATATGTAGAAGTGCACGCCTCTTAATAAATCTATTTTTTAGATAGATTTTAGGACTTAATTTTTAAGGACATGTAATCTCTAACATGGAGATCAGGAATATAATAAATAAATAAATTTTAAAAATTAAAACTAATAATTCTAGTGAGAAAACATTTGGACCGTTAATTTCCATCGGTTTTAGATGGAACACCTACTTGCATCCATCTTTAAGATGGATGCTTTACACTTTCTTGACCGCATATGTAGAAATGCGGTCCAGCCCGCATGAAACAAATTTTCTATTTATAATAGCTCTAAAATCAATTTCTAATATTGACTATGAAATTTGAAGTTCAAAAAATATATAGACCTTGTAGATCTATTAACACTTATTTTTAGGGTAAAATGGATGGTCTAGATAATGTGTTATAATATATATTATTTTAGGGCTTGAAATCCTTTGTTTTTTCTCAACCATGATGTTCAAGGCGGCGAAGGTCGATTTGAAGGTTTTTTGACACCAGAACTACAATTTTCTGTGAGTTTTGAGATGAGGTTGTACTTATTTCGATAGAAACATTTTCGTTTCTGTTTTTTCAATAATTGGTAGCACCACCTTCTTTTCCTATAACGACCAAAGCACCTGGAAATTACGTATCTTAAAATTACTATAAACACAAGTCTCACCATCTTCAATCACACCAATAAAACAATCCCCTCTTTCCCTCTCCCTACCATAAAAACACATAAAACAGGATTAATACAGTAGCCCAAGTGAGAGAGAAATCAATCACATTTAGCACTTGAGATCACCTGAGTCCAAGGGCCATCCATCCATTTAATCTCCAAATCCGAGTTGTCTATTTCAAGATAGACAGTCGTTTATGCACATCAACATCGATATAACCTTAAAACCCCTTGAAGGGAGAGATTGACATAGAGAATAGGGGTAGTAATGGGCCAGGGGGCTTAATACCGAATAGCCCTAACCTCAGGCATTAAATATCGACTACCGTTTCAAATGTATTAGAAGTTAGGTTTTTTAAGTTTTAGATGTTAGTAGGCAGAGAGCATCAATGGGATTGAAAACCACAACATGGTAATTAAATATGGGGTGCTACCACCGCAACCGAGCCCCTTTTCAATAGTAATACTTCTTTGTGTATGAATCCACAGTGTAACGTTAGGGGTCTGACCACTGGAGTACTTGTTTATGTCCCGCATAGATATAATCTGCTCCCAATACTGTCCAATATCAATGATGGACGGCTGAGATTTCCTTTTCAACTAGAGATCTCTCCAATGTTGTCATATTTTTATGGACTTTTGCTGGAGCAATAAGGCCCCAATGTTCTCTCCCCCTCTCTCCCTCTCTCTCTCTCTCTAATACTATGTTAATGTGTTTTAGGGTTATTTTAGAGTGGACAATCTTAACAGCATCTCTTCTTGTAATGGAAATATTAAGCCTTGTTGGAGCATGTATATTTATAACGTGTGCTCTTTGGACTTTTGCAAGTTTAGATCCTTGGATCCTACTTCTTCATGTGATTGATCAAAAGATGCCAATCACACCTACCTCTCTCTCTCTATCTCATTCTATCTGCCGTTTGTCTCAACAATGGAGGGCGGAGATGAACCCGCTTATCCACATAAAATTGTGGGAACCTTTAGGCGAACACAGTTCGTCCTTGGCATCAATCATACAGATATAGGACCTGTGGATGACCCTACTTTGTTATCTTTTTCTTATCTGACCAACTGTGTGTACCATCCTCGAATTGGATGAAGTGTTCAGGTTGGTGACACCAAAATTACCGCCCCGAAGAGGGATTCTTTCCTAATTGACTTGAATGTAAGAAGGATATATGTGATTTTCTAAGTTCTATTATGTCAAGGGAAAAAAACATTATGTAATTTCTAGTTTTATAGGGATGTGATATGGTTTGGGTTTATAAAATATGAGTTTTAATTGGCAACAAAGAAGAAACTAAATTTTTTTTGATGAGGGTGAAAGGTCAAGCTTGTGAATTTGTTGATATGAGGAAATTGTTGGTTCCGGGATGCCAAAATCACCTCCCCAGATTTACTTGAACTAATGTAGGATGCATGTATTCCTACTTTGTGGGGATATGATATTAAAGGTCACTTAGGTATCTCTTAGTGTTAAACCTCATAAACAAACAATGAATAAATAAGAAAAGAATTGTATGCTCTTGTTGGGTCACCGTATCGGGGAAATGTGGATTTCCTTGATGGAGAGAGAGCCCAGGGCCTCCTATACATAGCGATAAGGCTTCTATAAAGAGAGGAGTGAGATTTTTAGAGGAAATTAGTATGATGGTGTCTCCTGCAAAGAGAGACATTGGTTTTTGTAGGGAAGCAAACATTAAAATTTTGGGTTATATATATTTTTAATAAGAAGAAAGTTTTATTCCTCTCCAAATTCTCTCCCTTAGTGGTTAAACTATAGAAAGGAGATGGTTGATTGATAGAAGGTGCCTTCAGAAGAACTGTTTTAAAAAGATTGCTCAATTAGGTATTGTTGTTAGATAGATTATTCCATGTCTCAAAATCTGTGATATAACTCTAATTGATATAACATGTTTTAATTTTGCAAGCCCATGGACATAGCCTAATTGGTGATATAGTTCATATTGACTTATTTCCTTTCTCATCTCTAGCCAGTCAAAGTACATGACATTGGGAGATTCTGATATTAATATTCTTCTTTCTGTATCTTAGTGGATTGTAGAAACCTAGCACTGAGTTTCGAAAGGACTTTATGATAAAGCACGGTGTATATGCACTTAAACTTTTTTAATATCTCTACACCTGCAATATCATTGACAATGTCCAATTATAATCAAACCACTCTTGAAATAAATAAAATAAAAATAAAATCGGTTCTCAATTGCTACCTCTTCAAATACAATTTTTTATTCAATATATAAAACTAGAATTTATTGCTTTATGGGAAGAGAAGTAAATATTTAAAAAGGTAAACTTGCCAGAGATTACCTCAACCGGGCTTAGTACACCCCACGTCGAGTCTCCTCCTTCCGATGGAGCTCGGGATCCATGATCGGTATGTTGATTTTCCTACCATGGCAAAAATCTACTCAATGGCTTAATTTGATCAACCCTCTTAGCTTGATTTTAGAGAGATAAGAGATGAATATGAAAAGAGAGGGAGAGATCTACTAGCAAGGGGTTCCACCCCTTTGCAACTCATAAAGAACAAAGGTGATGCGTGCCACCAAAACATGGTGAAACTTGGAGAAAGATAAAAATTAGGCATGCCTCCATTTGGTAATCCAAAACACTTTCTAAAGAGAACTAAATTTTTGCGGTAGGGAGAGAGAATTCTTAAAGAGAGAGAAGAGAATATGCATCTCATTATATGAGGGGAGACTTTCTTTTATAAATTTTCTATGCCATAGATTTTGCCTCAATTCGTAGGGTCAAATCTCAACCGTCGATCTAAGGAGACTTGTGGGGTGAGAGATTTGAGCCATCAATCTCTTTGATCTACCATCAAGATTCAAAGAGATAAGCTAAAGCTTTATCCTCCATTTCCTAAATCTATTATCATCAAATAAGGAAAACTTATTTTTTAATATATCCAATCCTTAATTATTAGATCAACCAATATTAATTCAAAGATTTAGTAAATATCTCAAATATTCAACCTTCTCACATTAGTTGGTTATACCTAAAAAGATAAGCCAACAAAGAGGTTAAACATTATTCCCAAGATTATTACGTGAATGGGTGGGGCGTGTCCCCCTTTTGGTGGCGGCGTGTGGGCCCCATCTAATCCACATCTTTTAAAATTTTGGATCCCATATTTTATGGAGGTCCCATATATTTTTAGAAAATATTTTATTTTATATTTACAATTTTTAAATCTTATATTTTATTTAAAACATTGAAAAAATAATTTTTCTTAATTTATAAATCCAAATGACAAAAATAAAATATCATAAGATTCACAAAAATTCAAATAAAGATTCTAAAAATCACATAACATAAAATTAATTAAAATTAAATTGGAATCGGATCCGTAAGTTCTAGGAAATTATCAATACATGTGAGCACTCCACCTTCAACTGCGAATCACGATCTGCCTAGCTTTCTCAAACTGACCCAGTAGTTCCCATGACCCACAGTCCACGGCAGGGGCTCAGGATTAGACCACCAAAGTTAACCAATAGACTAGGGGACGCAATCCCAGTTTATGGATTTCAGGTTAACCCCTAGATACAAAAATCATGGTCCTTCAGACCATGATGCAATTATGACTCTATGGTACATAGGGGTAATCTCTCATACATGTATACGCTTCAACCTCATTGGTGAATCTCAAAATGGCTATCTATGTATATGCCGTGTGATGATATAACGATGAGGTTTAAGTCATGTCTCTAAAGGTTATTCATCACACGCAAGGGCCACACAATCCCTTGGCTCTCATCTGGGCATACCCGACCTCGTCAAGGGATAACCCACCAAATCCTTCTCGGTAGATCCTTATGCCCAGGTATCTTGAGTTTTTTCAAACCTCGGCTAGCCTAGCTCATTGAGCTTAATACGAATATCAACAAATAACATTTACTTAGTATGGTACACAAAAGGATCACACTCCCACTGAGTTTATGTTCCACTATATAAAATGCTCATACAAGCTCTCATATGGCCTTTAAAGACCACATAAACCCAATAAGTTTGACACCTGTAATAGTTTATGTATAAATGAGCTCGACCTTACTGTTTCACTTAGAACAAAGAAAATCATATCTTATGAGCTGTTTACCACAAAATCAAGACTGCAATTTATGCAGGGAGCTATGGACTATATACTCTACATGCATATGTTATGTACAAAAAGATGTGTCCACCAATTTTTGTAAAGATTTGATACTCCCATTCGAGAATATTGTGCATTTGCTCCATTGGGGTAAAACTCATGTTAGAATTATTTTTGGAACCCCAACTTTTGGGGATGTAGCTTCTAGAAATACTCAATGAGAAAAAAAAACTAAATAGGACTTCCTATGTTCCTAAAAAAATCATCATCATCATCATTCAATGCCTTTTTCCAACTATTTGGGGTTGGATACACCTACCTTGGTCTGTCAATTTGCTCTATAAAAAAGGATACTCTTAATAAGGTTATTAGTCCCCATATCTTTTATCACTACTTCCAGCCATGTCCTTTTTGGCTTACCCCTTACCCTTGACCTTCCCCTTGAACCAAGTTGCACCTCCTAATAGGTTGTCATATTGGGTTTGTTCTACGCATGGCCAACCACATAAGTCTTCTTTATCTCATCTTAGTGCCTATTGGAACCACAATTAAGTTCTCTTGAATGTATTCATTTCGAATTTTATCCCTTTTTGTCCATCTCAACATCCTCATCTCAGCTACACTCATCCTATAGGTATATTGTTTCTTGAACGCCCAACCTCTGCCCCATGAAGAAAAATTAATTTCACAATAGTTCTATAGAACTTCCCCTTCAACTTCATTGGTATGCAGTGATCACATAAAACTTCAGTTACACATTTCCACTTTACCCATTCAGCTCTAATTTTATATGCGACATCTTCCTCAACCCTCTCTAATTTCCTGGATTATCTACCAAAGATATCGAAAGTGCGTTCATTTTGGCATTTATTGGCAGTCGATATCAATTATTCCATCGTCTCTACTCTTATTACTACTAAACTCACATTTCATATATTTTGCCTTAGTCCGACTAATTTTAAAATCTTTAGATTCTAGAGCATCTCACTAAAGTTTTAAATTTGTGTTGATACCACTTCAGATCTCATTAATCAAAACTATGTCATCCGCGAACAACATACACTATGATATCTCATCTTATAGGTGTCTACTTAATTTGTCTATCCACTAATGCTTTGCACACTAGTTAGTGCTCCTATATATATATATATATATATATATATATATATATATAGTAAG
>NW_006499905.1:4763111-4786602 GCF_000471905.2 Amborella trichopoda | reverse complement strand
TGTATGAGTGTGCATGGGGCACGCTCGCACGTGTGCTCGGACACACGTGTGCGCGTGTGAGTGTGCGTGGGGCACGTTCTCGCACTTGTGCTAGGACACACGTGTGTGTGTGTGAGTGTGTGTGGGGCACGTTCGCGCACGTGCACTTGGACACGCGTGTGCGCGTGTGAGTGTGCCTGGGGCACATGTGCTCGGACACACTTGTGCACGTGTGAGTGTGCATGGGGCACGCTCGCACGTGCGCTCGGACACACGTGTGCACTGTGAGTGTGTGTAGGGCACGCTTGCACGTGCGCTCGGACACTCGTGTGCGCGTGTGTGTGTGTAGGGCCTGCTCGCACGTGCGCCCGTACACCCGTGTGCGTGTGTGAGTGTGCGTGGCCGAACAGGATGGGAACCGGCGGTTCTACTCTAGAACCGGGCGGTTCCCGGTTTAAGGTTGGAACCGGCATGGGCACGTGTGTTTCCGAGTCAAACAGGGCGAGTCCGGTTCGACTCGCCGTTTTTTAAAACACTGGTCTCAGTATATACTTTTCGTTTTATAATTTATTTTTTTATTTTTATTCCTTTTTCCCCAAAAAAATTATCAATCCTAGTGTGAGAGCCGATCCAATACCAATGTCGGATTTATAAAATCACGGTTCCTTGATTTCCGAGATTATACTTACTACAAGGTCTACTTTTCTCTTCCCAACAACCTTTCAACTTGACAACAATTAATGTTTTGCTCAGTGTTCCAAAAATCGGAATCGGGCATTGCATCACTAGGTATTTAATTGGGATTTGCTTTGCTCGATTCAGGTGATTCTAAAGTTGGATCAATCTATATATTACAAAAAAATTGAACAAAAAAGGTAAAATTTAAGATAATCAATAGCATTCCAGATATTTTCAAATTAGAATTGCCTATAACCGATCCCAATCTGAATCAATTTAGAATAGCAATTTGGTAAAAACTGGCATTGCTTTTTGTGGCCAACTGGTAATACACGGTGATAAATAAAATTGAAGTTTCGAACTTATATTTTCGAGCTTTCCATATAAATCAACAATAAGACCGCATCGAATTATTTTGATTGAAAAATGAACCAACAAAATTACAAATAGAATGGGATAATAGCAATACATTGCCTCCACTTCCTCCCTTCCATATTAAGTTAACTCTCTCTCATCATTTCTCTCTCTTTCTCTTCATTCACTCTCTTCATTTTCTCTCTCTCTATTCTCTCTCTTGACAATCCTTTGCTTCTATAGGGCGTTCTTGGTGCAGTTAGCCCAGTATTCAGCCACAAGTTTAGCAAAGGAAGAATTGGTTTCCATGAGTCTTGATGGCTTGTCGTATTCCACAAGTTTCCCTGTTACCAACGTTCAAAAAGCCGTTATAACATACCATATTGGGCAAGGGGCCATTACCATTGTATGATGTGCAAGACCGTTATAACAGGTGCAAAATGCAAATATTTGGTATGAAATGCGTTATATAAAGAAGATTAATATAAAGAAAAAATTTATATAAGTGCGAAGCTCTAAACAATCAAATTAGGGAACATTTTAAAATTTTCACTAGTTGTTTTGATGTTCAAATATCCTCAAATTGATCATTTCGGCTTCAAGATGCATAAACATGCGAACACAATGGATTTCAAGTTTTGGAAGTAGTGCATCTTGTAATCCATTTTTGGACCGTCAATTTCAAAGATTTTCCCTATTTTGAAGCTTTAAATTTTATTATTAGAGATGAAAATATATTTTAAGGCTATCACAAAGATTTTCAAGTTTTTACTATTTTTGGAATATGCTTTGACATTCTTTTTTTTCTACATTCGAAAGCTTCAAAGTTTTGACAAAAATTTGAAAATTTATTTTAAGTCAATTTTAAAGATTTTATACAATCCCTTTTTTAAATATCTAAACACCAACTGGACACATGTGTGCACGTGTGAGTGTACGTGGGGCACGTTTGTGCGTGGGACAAGTTCTCGCACGTGCGCTAAGACACACGTGTGCGCGTGTGAGTGTGCGTGGGGCACGCTTGCACGTGCGCTCGGACACATGTGTGCACGTGTGAGTGTACGTGGGGCACGCTTGCACATGCGCTCGGACACTCGTGTGCACGTGTGAGTGTGCGTGGGGCACGCTCACACGTGCGCTCGGACACTCGTGTGCGCGTGTGAGTGTGCGTGGGCACGTTCTCGCACGTGCGCTCGGACACTCGTGTGCGCGTGTGAGTGCCGTGGGCACGTTCTCGCACGTGCACTCGGACACACGTGTGCGCGTGTGAGTGTGCACTGGGCACGTGCGCTCGGACACACGTGTGCACGTGTGAGTGTGCATGGGGCACGCTCGCACGTGCGCTCGGACACACGTATGCACTGTGAGTGTGTGTGGGGCACGCTTGCACGTGCGCTCGGACACTTGTGTGTGCATGTGTGTTTGTGGGGCACGCTCGCACGTGTGCTTGGACAGCCGTGTGCGCGTGTGAGTGTGCGTGGGGCACGCTCGCACGTGCGTTTCATGTGTGAACCGGATAGGAGCCGACGGTTGCACTCTAGAACCGGGCTGAACAGGATGGGAACCGACGGTTCTACTCTAGAACCGGGTGGTTCCCGGTTTAAGGTTGGAACCGGCACGGGCACGTGTGTTTTCGAGTCAAACCGGGCGAGTCCGGTTTGACTCGACGTTTTTTAAAACACTGGTCTCAGTATATACTTTTCTTTTCATAATTTATTTTTTTATTTTTATTCCTTTGTCCCCAAAAAAATTGTCAATCCTAGTGTGAGAGCCGATCCAATACCAAATTCGGATTTATAAAATCACGGTTCCTTGATTTCCGAAATAATAGTTACCACAACGTCTACTTTTCTCTTCCCAACAACCTTTCAACTTGACAACAATTAATGTTTTGCTCAGTGTTCCAAAAATCGGAATCCGGCACTGCATCACTAGGTATTTAATTGGGATTTGCTTTGCTCGATTCAGGTGATTCTAAAGTTGGATCAATCTATATATTACAAAAAAATTGAACAAAAAAGGTAAAATTTAAGATAATCAATAGCATTCCAGATATTTTCAAATTAGAATTGCCTATAACCGATCCCAATCTGAATCAATTTAGAATAGCAATTTGGTAAAAACTGGCATTGCTTTTTGTGGCCAACTGGTAATACACGGTGATAAATAAAATTGAAGTTTCGAACTTATATTTTCGAGCTTTCCATATAAATCAACAATAAGACCGCATCGAATTATTTTGATTGAAAAATGAACCAACAAAATTACAAATAGAATGGGATAATAGCAATACATTGCCTCCACTTCCTCCCTTCCATATTAAGTTAACTCTCTCTCATCATTTTCTCTCTCTTTCTCTTCATTCACTCTCTTCATTTTCTCTCTCTCTATTCTCTCTCTTGACAATCCTTTGCTTCTATAGGGCGTTCTTGGTGCAGTTAGCCCAGTATTCAGCCACAAGTTTAGCAAAGGAAGAGTTGGTTTCCATGAGTCTTGATGGCTTGTCGTATTCCACAAGTTTCCCTGTTACCAACGTTCAAAAAGCCGTTATAACATACCATATTGGGCAAGGGCCATTACCATTGTATGATGTGCAAGACCGTTATAACAGGTGCAAAATGCAAATATTTGGTATGAAATGCGTTATATAAAGAAGATTAATATAAAGAAAAAATTTATATAAGTGCGAAGCTCTAAACAATCAAATTAGAGCACATTTTAAAATTTTCACTGGTTGTTTTGATGTTCAAATATCCTCAAATTGATCATCTCGGCTTCAAGATGCATAAACATGCGAACACAATGGATTTCAAGTTTTGGAAGTAGTGCATCTTGTAATGCATTTTTGGACCGTCAATTTCAAAGATTTTCCCTATTTTTGAAGCTTTAAATTTTATTATTAGAGATGAAAATATATTTTAAGGCTATCACAAAGATTTTCAAGTTTTTACTATTTTTGGAATATGCTTTGACGTTCTTTTTTTTCTACATTCGAAAGCTTCAAAGTTTTGACAAAAATTTGAAAATTTATTTTAAGTCAATTTTAAAGATTTTCTACAATCCCTTTTTTAAATATCTAAACACCAACGATCTATGTGCAATCCTGCATGCATGCTTTCTTGATAAATTACCAAAATGTGCTTTGAAAATGTTTTTTTCTTTTCTACATTGGTCATTAGGTTGAAGTCACAGGCGCAAAATTTGGGGTCCAAAAAATTCCCCTAGCTAGGGTTCTTTCCAATATAGCAACCCATGGTAGCATATTAATCTTCATAATCATAAAATATCAAACTCACATTTTACCTGCAAATGAATAGGTTTTCTTAAAAACCACTTAACTTTGGAAAGAGGGCCAAATTGAAAAGTGTCCCTCTTGGAAATCTTGACTCATGATCAGTGTCTTCTGATAGAATTTTAAGATTGATTATAGAGATCTTAGAGTTAACTCAAAAGATTAAGATGCTACATAATGCACCTTGCAGGAGCTTTTCGAAAAATTTCCCTAGTTTATTTGGGGGAAAATATGTACTTTTAAGAGGTAAAATGGAGTTAATACTAAGAATAGACATTTAATTGATGTTGCCATGTCACTTTTGTCTTTAAATTGGGAGAGATTGCTCACATGGTTTTAAAAATATAAAATATGTACAATTAGGTATGTTTAAAAAATAGTTAATAAATAAGATATATTTTTCAAAAAATTTAAATTTTAGAGAGTATCTTTCCTGAAATTTTGATTGTTCACATTTTTACGAAAATCTGAAAAAAAAAACCAATATTTTTTAGAATAATAGCTGTAAATTAAAATATCAGTGAGCAATGGGTTTCTCTTCAATTTAGAGGCTGAAGCCGAAGACTTAGGCCGATTTGGCCATGTTGAATCAAATTTGGCCATGCGAAGAAAATATGATAACATTGCTTCTGGTAACTTTTTTTTTATAAGACATTGCTTATAGTAACTTGGCATCATTTTGAGGTAGGTGCAGTTTTTAGTGGATGGTGTTAAAAAGTTTAAATCTATGGAAATGAGTCTATGAACATGCTGATACATGGACGATGATCCTTATTCGTACATGCATATGCATTCATGCATGCATGTACAAATATGTTTATAGAGATCTGTGTGTGTTGAATGAGAAGATTTGAGAGAGCCTACCATAAGAAAGAACCATGACACGATCGCTATCTGTGACAGTGGGCACCCTGTGAGCGACTGTTATCACTGTACAGTTTGAGAATTCCTTTCTTATAACCTTTTGGAGAACAGCATCAGTTGCTGAGTCAATGGATGCAGTTGCCTCATCAAGAACCAATATCCTATTCTTTCTTAGAAGGACCCTGCCGAGGCAAAAGAGCTGCCTTTGCCCAGCACTCCAATTCCCTCCTTCATCGCTTACTGTAAATATTAAAACCATATCATGAACATCGATACCCACTTCTGATATTCTAGTACTAATCTAGAAATAATGAATAATTCAACAAACAAAACCAATATTACCAGATGAATCAAGCCGGTTGGGGAGGCTGCGGATAGTGGCCATCAACTGGCATTTTTCTATGGCCTGTGATCAATGACATAGCACAAGTTATTTACTGGAACATTTCAATCAATAAGGCTTATAATTTTTATATTAGAAATTAACAAAACTTTATGCATATGTCGCTAAGATCAAAGTCAAAAAAGGAATTCCTTGCTATAGATGCTTGAATTTGAATATGCCCTTTCTGTGGAAGTCCTCATTACAAGAAGTAGCAGGGGAGGATGGTAATATTACCTCCCATATCTCATGGTCACTGTATAGGCCTAGAGGATCCAAGTTACTCCTTATGGTACCCTTGAAAAGAGTCGGCTCTTGGGGTATAATGCTGAGCTTAGTTCTTAGGTCCCTGAGACCAATGGAGCAAATGTCCAGTCCATCTATGAGGATTTTTCCACTAAAAGGATCGACAAGACGAAACAAGGCACTTATCAAGGTTGTCTTGCCGCTGCCAGTTCTTCCAACAACTCCCACTCTCTTGCCTGCCTCAAATGTGCATGTAATCCCTTTGAGAACAAGAGGAGAATTCGGTCGATACCTTATCTGTGAAAAGATAAATCAAACAAGCAGAGGAGTGGGGTTCCATCAGACTTACAATGTTCATGATGCCATTGGTCATTGGATCCAATTAACAAATGTATATAAAGGGAGGCATACATATGCATACGTGCGTACATATGTAAATGTGGATATGCACATGAACATTTACACAGAACATATACAATCATAAACATGCATGCACACATAGGCACATACATAGCAATATAGAAGATATTGTACATGAGTAGACACACTATCTCTAATTTTAGGTTCATGAATAAGTCAGATGAGATTTAGTGGAAGCATTGCTAATATATAAAGTAATACATATATTACAAGAACTTCAGGGTAGGCATGATTTAAAGATATATTTTTTAAATAAGAGTTTTTGTCACCTTTAGATCCTGTAAATCAATCTGGCCATTGACAGGCCAAGTATCTGGGGGCTTGTTTTCATCAATGATTGCTGGTGGTTCTAAAGGTAGATTCATGAATTGCTTTATGCGCTCTACTGAGATGATGTAATTGGCAAGTTGGCATTGCCATCGAGTTAGAAAAGCTTGGCAACTGGTCAGGCTCAGGGCATAAGAGAGTGATAGTCCTGCAAATCCTGTGAAAAACAAGAGTACAGAATTGCTCATGGGTTTCAAAATTAAAGGAAGATGATGAGATATAAAGTAAATGAAGGGTTATATCTACACTAAGAATTTTAAGTAGTATACAGTATAGTATAGAGTAAGATGAATAAAATCAAGAGCCTAGCTGTACTAAACAATACTACATTTGTCATAGGAACTGTGTGTGTGTGTGGAGAGAGAGAGAGAGAGAGAGAGAGAGATGAAAATCCTGTGAAAAGCCAGAGGAACCAAGTACTCATGGTTCCTGTTAAAGTGAAATAAGTTAAAAAAAGAAGAAGAATAGTACAAAAATGAAACTAACTACTACTAAAAACTGCTCTCTTAGCGAGACAAAGAATACGACGGAGTTGGAAGCACGTACTTAAAAGACTCATACACCAGCATTAAAATAATTACAGAGGCTCTGCTACATTTGATTTTCATATTTAATGGAAAGCATACCAGGAGTAATGGTACCAGGAGGAACCAAAACTAGGAAAATGGTGGCAGTGAATAAGACTATGTTTTGGAGTGCTTCAACTCTCAATAGCACCCACTCTAAGGCTGTATTTGTATAAAAGAATAGCCTTGCATCTGTGTCTATAAGTCTTAGATTATGATAGATGAACCTCTCCATTGCTGAGAAAGCTCTTATTGTTACCACACCAAGAGATGTTTCAGCTGCACAGTTCATAACAGGAGCCTTTGTTGTTCCATTAATCCTAACTAATTCCCTTGCAGAGGATTGGTAGTAACCCTGCACAAACAAATTAAGTTAATGTCAATGTAGAAGAAGCCACTATTCTTGTGTATTAACCTCTGAAAGTTCAGACTGCAGATTGAACAAGACAGTGTGATCAATCAATACTGCTTAGATGTTTAGTAACTAACATTTCTTCCACTCTTTTTGGTAAAACAGTTGTGGTTTAGTGTTAGTTCCCCAACAAAGCCAATCATACCTACTAACCATGATCAACAAAAAGCTAGAAACACATTCTTCAATCAGTAATAGGAACAGAGGAGCTTTGTTTCGAAGCTCCCCACTTCGTTTTGAAGGTCTCTTATTTTTTGGTGGCTGTTGTTTCCCCAGGGAGAGGGGAGGGGGTGGTGGGTGGAGTGTCAGTTGAGCCCTTAAATTTATCAATGAACAGCGTGAGTGTGTGTGTGTCAGAGAGAGAGAGAGTGTGTGTGTGTGTCAGAAAGAGAGAGAGAGAGAGAGAGAACTCCACCTTATCTACTGAAAGAAACAAGAAAAAGAGATGTACCTGGATATAGTATGTAATCAAGATGACGGGAATGGCTGCAAATAGAACTTGCCATGTTACTGTACACATTATGATAAGAGTTGATATCAGCTCGATCAAGGGACACAATGCGAAACTGATTGAGTATGGTATGTCAAAGTCCAGCAAACTCATATCAGAGGATGCCTGAAATTCAGAAGGATAGCATGAATAGATAAATATTTTGAAAATATTCACTGAAATAAAGCAAAGCTCATGCACCTTACCCGGGTTAAAATTCTTCCAACTGGTGTGGAATCAAAGAATGACATTGGAGCTCTGAACACTGAATCCATGAAGCCATAAAAGAAGGCTTTTGAAGCTCTAAGCCCAAGATGGGCAGTGATCCATGATCTCAAGTAAACGAAGAAGGTGCAAGAGATTGACACTATGGCGTATACTCCAACCACAACTCCACTGCTAATCTGAGGTATAAGAATAGCTATTGCGAGCCAGTATGTTGATGCTACTTGGAAGAGTACAAATATACATTGACCTACAATAATGGAAGAGAAAAGAAACCATCCCTTAGAAACACTTATATAATCTATGTATGGCTTCCAACCCATATTGCCAATCTCCATCTCTTCATCTTCAGTGAGCTGGATATTTGAGATCCCCTTGGCTGAGATCTCCCCTTCGCTGTTCGATTTAGAAGTCAAGAACCCATTTGTTGAGTCTGCAGTTTCTCTGTGTCCTTGAATCAAATTCCTTTCTCTTGAAAGGTCTAAAGCTGTCATTGCTTCTTGATGAGCATTCACGAGTTTTTCAAAAGCCATGCCGGCCCTTAAGATGTCATCATAGCTCCCTGATTGTGTGATTTGTCCACCTTCTAAGACCTTAAGGAAAAGAAAGTATTTTGTTATAATTGACAGTCATGACTCTTGTAGTGATATATGAGTGAATTTAGTGTTTCAGTAAGGCTTCTTTTACCAAAATTTCATCAACTTCTGCAAGAAACTCGACTTGATGAGTCACGAGAACCACAGTTTTCTTCGCTAGAGCTTTTTTGACACAGTCCTGTGTAGGTTTTAAAGCATCTAATCATTAAAATGAAAAAAAACTGAATATAGCAAGCTCTAAAGAAGGAAAAGAGTTTCAAAATGATGGAAATCTGCTTACATTGAAAAGAATTGCAGCAGTATGGGCATCAACTGCACTAAAAGGATCATCTAGGAGGTAGATATTAGCATCATTATAGACTGCTCTAGCAAGCTGAATCCTTTGTTTCTGACCACCACTCAAGTTGAGTCCTCTCTCTCCAATCTCAGTAAGGTCTCCATGATCAAAATTTTCAAGATCTTTATCCAAAGCACAAGATCTTATGGCCTCATCATATCTGGTTTTATTCATTGGTTTTCCATAGAGAATATTATCTTGAACTGTCCCACTTTGTACCCAAGCTGTTTGGGCAACATAAGCAATGGATCCATAAGCTTCAACCTGCAACAAAACCCAAATTTGGGATCAGCAATTATAGGCACAACTACAGAGTAGTTAGCCAGAAAGACAGTCATTACTTGGTAAATTTATGCCTTCATTGGCTTATGCATGAGAACCTTGATTCCATGTGTAGTTAGAGCTTAATTCTTTAACCACTATTGTTCTTTGCCAACTATGGTTAATAATCTTGCTGCTTCTATGGGGTTTTCAAATATCCTTTTTAATACATTAATGGAATAGGCTTATGAGTAGCTTAGAGTGTGTATGTGTGTGTGTGTGTGTGTGTGTGTGTGTGTGTGAGAGAGAGAGAGAGAGAGAGACTCACTGTTCCAGAGACTTTGGGTATCTCACCAAGCACTGCATACAAAAGAGATGATTTTCCAGCACCAACAGGTCCACAAACCGCAACCTTCTTTCCCTTAATTACCTCTAAGTTAACGTCTCTCAATGTATGATTATGTGAATCAGGGTCCCAACTAAAATTTCCACCACAAATCCTTATGTTATACTCAGTTTCCTGAACAGGACACCTCTTCACATTCTCAGGCCTGAGTTCGTCATCTAACAAGAATCGATCTAATCGATCCAAAGATATCTTAACCTGAATTAAGATAGAGAAAGCTTCAGGTAACACTCTCACTGGTTCAGACATGACCCTAAGAGTAACTAAAACTGTGAAAATCGTTGTAGCATTAAGAGGGGCAGTTCCCATTGCCAAACAACCTGCAAATACCACTGCAGAAACAAAAATGGGAGACATCCAATAGAGTACACTTCCGTAGGACTTCTTAATTTGGGCAGAAGCCAACCATTTGAATTCATGATCTCTTAAAGAGAGAATCAAACCCCTGAACTTCTCTTCCCAAGCCTGCAACTTTATTATCTTGATGTTGTTTAAGATCTCAGAAGTGGCCCGAAGCCTCTCATCTTGGGCTCCCATGAATTGTGTCTGACAATTTTGGAGAATCTTAGCAATGGGTATGTTTAGTAGAGAGAGAATTATAATTGGAACTAGGCCAGGAAGAGCACCCCAACCTACAGTTAGAAAGAGAATCACTATAGCAAGGATCAATTGGAGGAGGGAGCACCACGTGGTGTGGAACCACCATGGAAACTCCCCAAATCGATAGGCGTCAACCGCTATATAATTCACAATTTCCCCAGTAGAATGCTGCATTCTAGCCAAACTAGAGAGCTTAAGTTGTTTTTGATAGACAGCAGCCATTAAAGCTGACCTCATCTTCATACCCACTCTTCTAGAATCGAAAAACCAATGCCTTTGAGATAGAGACTCTGCAACTTTTGAAACAACTAAGCATCCTACTAAAAATAAACCCTGGTACTTGTTTTTATGGTATTCTTGGCCTGTAAACTCTACAAAGGAATAGAGTAAGAAGGGGGCAACTGCAATTGAGATTGTTCGAACCAATGCATAGATTCCCACCACCATCATTTCTCTAAAATAACAGGCAATTAAGGTTTTGAGAACAGAGCTTTTGGAACTTGGGTTTTCTTTTCTGTGAGCTTCCCAAGCTTGAGAGAAGGCCTCATAAGCAAGGTGCGCCTCGTCCTCGGATGGTAAAGGTGGGATATCTCTAAGAGTTAAGGGTTTTCTGTGGCCTAAACGCAACAAAGGATTGATCCAAGAGAAGGTAAGGCGGCTAAAGAAGCCTATCCTGTTTCTTGTTCTTTCTCTTTCCATGTTTTTGTTCAACAGGGACTCGGATAGATTGCCATATAATGTCTTTTGAGAGATCAAAATTCTGAAAAGTTGCAGAGAACAGAGGAGAAGCAATAAGTTCGCAGGCCATGAGACCAAGTCCAGTATACGAAGTGTATGGCCGCTCACGAGAATCATAACATTTATGGCTGATACGAGGAGAGAGAAAGAGACCCACCAAACCAGACTCAAAATTCTTACCCATTTGAGCCTCTGAATGTAGAGGGAGATTGCTAAGACCATCCAAATCAATCCGTGAACTAGATGGATAATCCAATTTAAATTCATTGGTGCATTTTTCTTCCGTATTAGAGGCCAAACACCAGCACCAAAATGAAGAGCACTTGTTATAGCACATAGTACTGCAACAGCTATGAAAAGCCAAGATCTTGCTCTATCGTCACGGATTAAGCAATTGCGAAATCCAGAAACTGCAGAAGCAATAATGAAAAGAACGACAAAGAAGATATTGAGACCATCTATTACACCTCTCTCAATACATGTTGAGCCTGAGTCTAACTCCAAGTTACATATCCATGAGAGTTCCTCTACAAATAAAAGAACAGAACAAGTTAGAAGAATTGATCAACTAACTAGCAAAAGAGAAAGTGATTAATCAGTATAACAAGTAATAGGAATAAAAACAGTGAAAAAGAGTGAGAGGCAGTAAAAAGGCTAGAAAACAATAAACACCCAAAATTTACATGAAGATAACAAGATTTAAGAACCCAAGATAAATTACATAAAAATAAGAGCAAAAGGAATCCGGAATGAAAAACCAAAAACCAACTATATGCATCAGTGAAAAATTCAAGAAGCTCTCATAAAGAAATATAAAGACCAAGAACCAAGACATGGATAATATATGTATAAGAAGTGAATAAAATGCATGTTCACTCTGTGTGTGTGTCTACGTGTGTGTGTGAGAGAGAGAGAGAGAGAGAGAAAGAGAGATATGCAAGGAAAAGCTTTCAAAAAGAAATATGGAGACCAAGAACCAAGACATGGATAACAGGAAGATATAAGTTGTGAATGAATATGCTCACAGAGAGAGAGAGAAAGAGAGAGAACCTTGCAGACCCTCCCACAGGGCCATCATCTTCTTGGATAGTCTAAGATGGTCTGGTGGTGGAAGTGGAAGTCGTATAAGTAGGCAATGTCAGCAAAACTTGGGTTTTGATTATTCATATAAAATCACGAGTTCGTTTGTTGTATATTGAAAGTTAGAGACCAAAACTGATCGAACAACATGAAAACATGACATCAAAGGAATTGTCTAAGATGGTCTGGTGGTGGAAGTGGAAGTCGTATAAGTAGGCAATGTCAGCAAAACTTGGGTTTTGATTATTCATATAAAATCACGAGTTCGTTTGTTGTATATTGAAAGTTAGAGACCAAAACTGATCGAACAACATGAAAACATGACATCAAAGGAATTGTATCTGTTCGGTAATATACATTGTATTCTTTTGTCGAACTTTTTACAGGTGTGCTTTGCCTCTATCTATTTGTACGCATGGGAAAGGACCAGTGCCCACAACATGGACAGTGAACGTGGTGGGAAGCCACCATTAAGTGGGTGAAAATGAGAACGAATTTGTCTTTAAGAATTTTTCCTTCTAGTATCTACTGATTATTGCTTTATTATTATTATTTTTCTATATGTTAAATGGTGGGAATGGAGCTGCTGATTATTGCTCCTATCAAGTAAACAAAAACTATTGAAAGGATCATAGTTTTTTTTGGGGTTATCAATTGAAAAGGGATCCATAGGGGGAGGAATGGAACTCTGGTACCTACCACCCTGACAACCTATGCCTGTCTTAAGTCGATGTCTTGATCCCACACAGTTAAAGTATCAATTTACTATCATTTGAAAGTTCTCAATTTTATACTCACTAATAAGATTATTTAAGTGAGAAACTTGACAGAGTCTGAGCGGTCTAGATCGAGCCATGCACACAAAATAAAAAGTAAAAAAGGCAGAAAATTGTAAAAAATATGTAAAAATTGAAACAATTTAAAAATGTAATTGAGAGCATTAGAATATTAAATAAGATGAAAACACTTATAAATGTTGTATTATTGAAAAACTTGATTTATACCTTGAATATTTCAGAAAGATTAAAAAAATATTAAGGTTCCCATATCATCTTAAATACCATCAAATCATCTAAAACTATATTACTAACTAATCTATCATTGTCCTCTAAATTGTTTCATACTTTTCAGATTTTTTATATATTTTTGCAGGTTTTTGGGCTTCGTCGAGTGAGACCAAGTTGCCCGGACTTGGGCGAGTCCTGCTAGACAAATTTATGTAAAGCCATGAATTATATAACAACGATTTAGTAAATTGCGTTGGATATGGTTTTTTTTGGTTGATGTATAACTTCGAGTATGATTACAAGCATTGTATTCATATCCTCAAAAGGAAAAAACTTATATAAAGTTGCAATCTTATACTATTGAAAGAACGCGGACCTCTAGAACACAATAGAAAAAGGTTTCCAAAGTTAAGAAACCTTCAAATTTCCAAAGTTAGGAAACCTTCAAATTGGAAACGTGGATTCAGTGGAGCTGCCCTAGATTTTTTTTATAAATGCCTTGTACACTTGGTCACCATGTTTAAACCTCATCATTAATCTCAACTTTTTAGGATCGTCATGCTCATCATCAAGTAATCCCATCATTTTTTCCTTAGGGGTTAATACCATAATTTTTTCCTTGAGGTCCACAATGCCATAATTTTTTCCTTAGGGTCCAAGTAAATCTCATTGTTTGCTTGATCCCATAATTTTTCCCTTGACATAATCCTTAACACGTGAGCTCCATGCTGCTCATACGTCATCCAATCCACTGATGGCTTCTCTACATTTTATAACCATAGTCACTTCAACTTATGATGTGGGACTAATCCCCCCTTGAAATTTCATTAAATGTGTAACATCTGTGCGACAGCTATTCAAAGTAGCCACTAGAAAATATTCTACTCATTTCATCATCACCAATTTTATTATCCCCGTTATGATTTCTCTTCATGACATGACATGCACGACCTCCAATGTGTATCTCTGCATCAATTCATGCCCAATAAATTATTGAGTTTGGTTAGACTATAGTAAATAATAATGTTTAAAAAATATCATTATTCTATATTCAAAGCCATTAGAGGTAGGGGAGGTAATGGGTCAGATCGATGTCTCGATCGACTTACACCTCGACCCGACCCGGACTTCACTTGGGTCCAGGTCTAGAACTAAACAAATTTTTTTTTTGTTAAAAAAAGATATTCTAAAAAATATATATAGCTAGCCATGTTGTGATAATTTTGGATGAGTAAAGTATATTAATAAATGTTTGATATTTTGATGCGATACTAATTTTACTATAAGAAATTATTTTTTTGATCTTATAATATGGAAATGTTTTTTAATATTTTTAAATTAGTTTGACACAATATTATAAGGAAAATTTTATATAAGGTTGCAACCTTGAAATGTAGAATTATAGATGCAACTAAAAAATTCATTGGAAAAAATTGTTTTATTGTTGAAAGACCCTTGAATTGATCATGTTGACAACGAGATGTATGAATATGTAAAAAAAAAAAAGAATTTGAGTCCCAGAAATAGTGCATCTTGCAATACATTATCTAGACCGTCCAATTTCAAGATTTTCATATGTTTATAGACCTACTTGATTTTAACTATTTTTAAATTCTAAAATTTTATAATTAAATGTCAAAATAGATTTTGAGATAATCCTAAGAATTTTTTACACCAAAATTGCATATTATGATAAAATTTGGATATAGACCTTAATTGGATTGTTTAAAGTTGCAACGTCATAGAAACCACACCCATATCATAATATTATATTATAGTTGATAATTATAAAGATATCCAATAGGAAATCAACATCTCAATATTCACGTATTCTTATAAAATAATAAAAGTACATAATATACCATTTTTAATTTCTTTTAGAAACTAAAAGAACACTTTTTTTTTATAGATGTATAGTGATTTTTTTAATTTATTTTTAAGTGAAACTGTCAATTCGACTGATTATCCGATCCGACACGCCAACCCACCCATTCGACATCGTTATAGGTAAGGACGATCCGGGTCACCCTTTTTAACCTTGATTTCAATTCTTCCATTATCATCAAATTTGCACGACTTTTGGACCTCCATATTCTGGATCCTAGGTGGAAATAGATATACAATAAAGAGATGAGGTTTTTATAAGACCTAGGCTTTATGAAATCAAAATGAAGCCTTACTTCAAATTTTTGTACGAAAAGTACTTTCGGCAAAAGAAATCTCCATGATGGGTCTAAATTTAATTTCCAATATCAAATCTAAAGCTAAAAAAAAAGGTACAGATCTTGCTAATATGTGAACACCTATTCTTAGGGAAAAATGGCTGGTCTTGATAATTTGTTAGATTAGAGCTCGAAATCCTAATTTGTTTTCACAACTATAATATTCAAGTCAAGATGATCAATGTGGTTTTCCAATGCTTGAATTGTAATTTTAGACAAGTTGCTTTGATAGAGTTGTAGCCTTTTGTTATTTCCATTTTTCAACAAGAGTTTTAAGACTACTGTTCAAGAAGAGTTCCTCAAGTCCCATTCTTTCTAAAGAGCCTTAAAGACAAATTATTCAGTACCTCTCAATTCCCAATGTTTCTATTGATTGGATTAAATGGATGAGTACTTTGCAAAGCATACTATACACCATTCCTCTAAAGTCACAAACCCAATATCCACCCTCCCACCTCACATGGAGATAGGGCCAGAGTGGTCCAGTCCAGTATGAGGGCCCCTTCGGAACGGTCCGTCAAGGTTGGGCTGGCACTATAGGGACCTGGACTGGGTTGGGGCTAGTGCAAGCCAGGCCTGTTACTAGCCTTACATGTAGAAATACATATATCATGGTTCCATCTTAAATCCTAATATCGTGTGTAAGCGGAACCATGCATTATCTCCACCATCTGTTAATGGGGATGGATTCTAGATGGCTATTGGCTAGTATGTGTATAACATTCTTGACACACAATGTAAAGAATGTTACCTTTTCTTCAGGTTAGATTCAAATTGTTCCTTTCCATATTCTTCTCAAAGGGAAGTTCTTTACCCTTTTTTTTCCTAGTTCATATTTGAAGTTTCCTACAATGTTTTAAGTCCCTTAAAAGTAAGAACACATTTCAAGTACTTGTGTAACTTGTGCACCAGCTCCTTTTTGTGGTAATTGTTATGTATATAGTTTTACTATAAGATTCATAATAGTGTATATGGTTTCACTATTAGATTTACTATATAAGCATTGAGTGTTTCCCTCTTATAGGAGATCATATCCTTCTCATATCTCTCTGTCCTTTGAGACAAGAAAGAGAAAGGTTATCAAGTATGTTCTATCTGTTTGTTAATAATGAAATAATTTAAAAAAAAATCTGAGAGATCATTCAAAATGGGAGAAAAATGTATGCTCATAAAAAATGCAAGAGAAACAACGTTCTGCCGTATGTTCCCTTGTTTTTTCTTCCTTTTTTTGGAGTAGTTCGGTGGGGATAGGGTCTCCTACCTATAGTAGGAATAGAACTCAAAACGTCATATTGTAGCATCCCGTCACTCTGACCTCCTAACCCTGAGCCCATGTTCGCTTCTTTTTAATTATAATGAAATATGTTTCTTAAATTCTGAGTAGTCACTTCAAATAGGAGAAAACTCCTTTCCTTTTTCAGCAATAGTTGGGTGGCTTTCTAGATATATCCATAAGTTCCAATCAAAATGGTCAGAAAATAAGATCGGAGGAAACTATTAGGCAACGTTTATTTCTTCGGAAAGTGCTTTCTTGGGGCCTTAGGGGAGTCCGAATTTGGAAAGCGTGGTATGTCACTTGGGAAAGCACATTCATACTTCAATAAATATGAAGTGGCTTTCTCACAACTATATAGTACACTAGGAAATGCTAGGAATAGCTTTCTCAGCCATTACAATTTCTACAGCCTTCCAATGAAACGGATATGAGAAAGAGAAAGCGGTAATCCAGGTGGAGAAAACTTTCTTAGAGAATTCGTTTTCCCAACAAGCAAACATGCCCAATACAATTCTAGTACACAAGCAGTTTTCCCTTCAAAAAAAATTTCTTTTTCAAAGTGCTCCCTAATTTATTTTGTTCTTTATCATGAAAAGGTTTCTCCAGCCCCCCTTTATTGCACCCACAAAAATAAAAATGATTTTTTTTTTTTTGAAACAGTTAACATATATTTCATCGAGTAAATGAAAGCCATACAAATTATTGGTTTCCCTTTCCAGAATCTCCAAAACTTAGAAAAACTCACATTTGTACTAGGAGACATAAGATAGCACCCAATTCCAAGCCAAGATAACAAAACAAGAGACAAACAGGCCATATGTGGATTTGGTATATGCACACCATAGTCCTCTATGTGGACCATCAAACTTTTTATTAGAATACAAAATATAGAAAGTGAGAGCCAAAGAGAGCCACAAAAATCTATTTCAACTGTTTTTGTCTGAATCCAAATGTCCAATTCCTACCATTTTTAATTGAACACAGATACGTACATATATCTACATATATGTGAATAGCATGGTCTACTTATTGCTTTGGATTTATAAATATAAAGAGAAAAAAAAAAAGCACTCCTTTGCCTACGGAAAGTGAATTGAATAGACATAAATAATTGGAATGCTCCAAATTTCATAAAAGAGACGTTTGGCATCAGCTTAACCATTTCTCTAACACACCTACCCAAGTATAAGACAAAATAGTATGCATCATGGGTGTAAACTTTCACTCCCACCCACTTGAAAAAATGAAAACTATAAATGATTCAAAATTCATTGTCTAAGGCAATGTCCAAAACTAATTCAAAAAAAAAAAAGTTCATTGTCTAAGGCTGTCTTAGGACAACTCTTAGATGAAGGTATATAAGCCAAAGCCACTTTTTAAATTGTTCAATGCTTGTGTCCTACTCAATATCATATTTACTGGGGCCAATTGGTGTGAAAAAACTCTCACATCTAATTAGATGAGGGTTCTTTCATGTAAAAATACTTTCATAAAAATATCTTCACGTGTACTAAACATGCCGCAAGTATCACATGCACCTCAGATGTTACAAACTACATTCCTTTTAAGATTAAGTAAAATCCATGTTGGCTTTAGCTTCATGGGTAAAAGGTAGTAAAAGCATTTAGTCTTCTTTTAGCAGCTACCCTGCTTGATCAAGTTGCCAAACATGTGCTGCTAAAGACGATCAGTGCCTCAGTCAAGAAAAGGGGATCAAAATGCTTGGCTCTTTCTCTTTACAATTCAATGCACCACTCTTAAAGATAATGATTCAATCATCTACTAAGATCCTATTCAAAGTTTTGGTAATAAAACCATTTTGCTCTCCTCTCATTTGGTGAGATCGGCTTTTACATTCATGGATGACATACATTTAGAGCCCCTCGAGAGCCCCCATAAAAGAGTAATGTTTTACATATTTCATGATGTGTTTGATTTTTAGAAATCACAGTTTTAGAAACTGCATCTTCCAATACTGTAGCACTTCTCTATTTGATAATGGGAAATTTTATAATAAAACAGATAAAGTGGTATCCACATGTGTTTAAAGCTAAAAAATGGATACCGCCAGTTTTATGGGGAACTTGGGTATCCACTTCATTGGAAGATGTAATTTTTAAAAATTCACCTTTCTGAAATCAATGATGCCCTTAATGACTTCTTCCTTGAAAAGATTTGTTGGGCCATCCAAGAGGGCCCTATGATTTTGACACAAATGTGATTGGAGAATTAGAAAGAAATCACCAGACTAAAGACACATGAAAGCAACAAAGTATTGATAATGATATAAAAACAGTAGAAACTGATGTAATATAATAATAGTAGAAACTTACGTGACGACATGCGACACCATAAAAAATTAGGAGTACTCACGTGACACTCACATATATCATGTAATTGGTATTGTAAATAAGTTGTCTCCACTCCACAAATTAAATTATGGAGGGACCAGGAGGGAGGAGTTACAAGGGATGGGATGCTTACAATGATGGAGATACCATCAAGTTTTAATGTGTGAATAAAAACATGAAGGAAGAAAAAGTAAGGATCAAATATTGCCATTTTTTTTTTTTTTTTTAGTTTTTTTCTTTGAAATTTCATAATCGTATTGTAATATTCACCACAATAATAGTGATGCTCTTTCCTTTTTTTTCTTTCTTTGACATGTCGTACTCGTATTGTGATATTCACCACAATAATAGTAAAGAGAAAAAGTTTCGAATTATTGAGGTCGTCTAACATGGTGAACAATGTCTACTTGCTTCCTCGGGTAAAAGATCTACTTAGGAATGTTTTGTTGATCTAAAATTTTGAGATCCATTATAAGTTCGCTACTTGAATATTTTTTAAAAAAATAAAATAAAGAAAACTAGATTTTGAGTTAGTATTTTTTTTTTTTTTTTTTTTTTTTTTTTTTTTTTGAGGTTGGTTGCTCTCCAAAATTTAAGATCGTGAAAATATTCCTAAATAAAAAATTTTCTTGAGAAATCATGTGCATGTGATAACAATGTATAAAGGACGCATTTTCTATAAGGCCTAGGCTTTATGAAAGTGAAGTAAAGCCTCACCACCAATTCTCATCCAAAAAGTACTTTGGGCCGTGATGACTCAAATCAATTTTCAACATCAATTAAGAAATTTGAAGATAAAAAAAATGGTACATATATCACAGATCCGTGACCACTTATTTTTATGGCGAAATAGATAGTTTAGATAATATGTTTTAATAAAATCCTAAATTTTTTTCACAACTATAATGGTCAAGGCCGAGATTATCGTTAAACAAGTTTTCCAACGCCAAAATTACAATCTTTGATGAGTTTTGTGGTGAGGCTTTATTTATTTTTTATACAGTTGCACCCCTATGAAAACATATATTCCATTTATTAAACCCAAAGCAAGACGTACTAATTTTCTATGGAACAGGGGATGAGTGGTATAGTCAAATAGGTAATTTTAGGTAATCAAACAAGATTATTCTTCTTAACTTACTCAAAATTAAGGTGGGAGATGAGGTGATCCATATTACTATCTTAAATTCAAGACAAATAGACAATGAATATTATTAAGAGCACGTTTTATTTTATTATCATCAGTTTTCTTCTTTAATATTAAAGAGTACTTTTTTTTTTATTATCATCAGTTTTCTCTTTTATTATTTTTGCTAATAATTGACATTATTGGGACAATTCGTACCAAGTGGGCTTTCATGTCTATGCCTTTTGGAAGTATCCACTGGCTTCCACACCTTTAGGATTAAGAGAGGGGCAAAAAGAGAAACAAGCATTTTTCCATGGATACCAAAAAGGAGAGATGACAAAAAAGGTTCTTGAGGGTAAAACATGGAAGATATAGAAACAAACTGTGTGAGCTCATGCATGAAATCACCTTGTTGTGTGTGCCTATCCAAATGACAATATGCTTTCCATTAAATAAATGGGAAACCCCATTAAAATGGCCAGACAACCTCAAAAGAATTATTGAATTTACTGATGTGGTTAAATCAATTAATTTAGGAACTCAATAGTTACCTAAGAGAATCACTCTTTTGGAATACCTTTTCAACTGTTGGGTGTTAAAAATGTTTGGATTAGAGGTTTGGTTGGTGGGTTTGGAAACGACGGAGGGGATTTTGATATGTTAAGTGGCCCGAACTAAATGATATAAATACCTCTGCCTGTTTTGGGTTCCAAACTCATATAGGTTCATCACTTGATTAAATTAATTTATTATGCTCTAGGTTTTTTGGAACCTGAAAAAGGCCTAACTAATTTCATCATTTTTATATGCTGAAATGGCACCTCTTATTCGTATTTCCAAACCTAGATGTTATGTTTTGAGCCTTAAAAGTAGTCTATTTTGTATTTTTCTCGAGAATGTTTATTTTAATTTATCAAATATTATGATTTCCACTGTCGTTTTTTTTCCATGTGAATTAGTGGAGAGAGGATCCCTATCTTTGATAAGAATTGAGCCTAAGGTGTAGCATTGCAAATTGTCAAGTGCTAACCAAATGAGCTTGGGCTCTCTAGGGTGTCGCATTGTAAATTGTCAAGCACTAACCAAATAAGCCCGGCCTCCTTTCCTATTTCCACCGTCTGTTAAGCTCCAAATTCATGAAACTTAACTGCAAATAAATTTAAGTTAAGAGTATTTCAAGCCCTAGTTCCCTTGGAAACTAATGGGTGTGCATGAATTGGCCAACTCACCAAGTAGGTTTTCCTATTTGTTATGTAGTCTTGAATTTTGTTTTAATTTTTTGAACGATTACACGAAACTTCTAGTTAAAACATTTAATTTTTTTTTTGGTAGAAAAGTGGCGAATACAGACCCCTACCTGTTTTTAAAAATAATTAGCGGTTTTCAAAATCATCTCATTTGCATAGAGTTTTATAATGCATCTCTACAATTTGCCTCTAACATTATCAATCAAGCATAGAGATCATGCAAAATTCTAAAAATGATTGCCGCTCTTTTAAACATAGAGATGAATGATATAAATATATTTTTGCAATAGTGTTAAAGAAAAGTATACAATAATGTTATTTATTTTTAGCACAAAGAGATCACAACCACTATTGGTAATGAGCTCGAGGCTAAGTGGTTAAGGTGATAGGACACTACAACATGATGTATTAAGTTCCATTCTACCTCATGTCGGAAATTCCTTCCCCACTTAACTACCCAAAAAAAATCACAACTACTATTGAGCATTATCTTCGAAATTAGGTGGTTGTGGGTGTGTGATTGATTGGGCACAGAAGTCAAAATAAAAGTTTTCGAACCTTGCGGCATCTAAATGGACGGATTTCTCATCCATGCTAAGGGTGACCATGACCTCTTTGTACTAAAAGTGCATGGCCTTACTATATATAATCCCTAGTTTTAAGGTAGATATTCCCACGTAGGACCTCTCATTTGTATCTTGCACTATCAAATAATTAAGTAAAAAGTTATATGCTCCTACGGTGCATGCCACCTCGGGGAAAACCCGAATGGGATGCCAAAAATTAAAATAAAATAAAAAGTGAAATTTATCAAATTACTCACAAGAGGTGAATAATTTAACAATTTACTCATATCTTTTCTTTTCATTTCAAAATACCTATAAACAGCATGGTCTAAAGGTACAATAGTTGTAAATGAAAAATATTTATATAATTCATCACTAAAAACAAATATTCCCAACAAGTTGCTTCACTCAAGGGAGTAAATCTATAATAATCTCTCACAGGAATGTGGTATATGTACTAACTAAACTATCTCATAAACCATTAAGTCAGTAGGGAAATTCCATCCAAGGGTACATTTAGTCAAATTTTAACGGGAAAATTATAAATACTACCGTGTATCATCATATCTTATAAGCATGTTCATTCCCAATACTTTATAACCACATCATTAAACTCAATACTATTTAGTTTTACATTTAAATCCCCAAGTAAAAAATTGGGTTTTCTAATGATGAAATTACCCCAAAATACATAAACCACATTTATCCCGTCCTTCTACCCTCTCTTAAGGTCTTCAAATTTTTAGAGAGTTTCTCTGTCTGGAAACTTGAAATTTGAGATAACTTAAAATTTTCTATAGTTTCTCTCTCAAAAAAAAATTGAGATAGTTTCTCCCTGTAAAAGTTGAAATTAGATAGATTCTCTCTCTAAAATTTTTGTGATAGTTTCTCTTTATAAGAATTTAAAATTTGAGATAGTTTGTCTCTCTAAAAAAAATTTGGATAGTTTATGTCTCCAAATTGTCAAATTTTAAGTTTTTAGAGAGTGAAACAATCTTCAATATATAAAGGACATTTTTGTCTAACAAATTAATTTCTTGTTTGAGCTGGTTAGACACAGAAATTAATAGAGACAAGTTTAGTTGTGTCGTATCAAAAATATCGGGGGTGACATGCGTAGAAAGCGTAGTCATGGGAGGAATGTAGAATTTTCCCATTTCTAAAGCATTTGAATCTTACAATATTCTATTAGAGTGATTTACGTTTGGATCCTAAATGTTTGTTTAAATACCAAATTCTCCATTTGTAAGTAGAAATTACAAAGAAAATCCATCATACTGCCTTTTTTTTATTTTTTTTCAAAATTGCCATTCGGTCTAAGGAAGGAATCCTCAGTTCGAATTTTTTTTTTTTTTTTATTCGAGGGCAATGCCCCAAGCTTTAGGGTAGTGACCTACTGATAACAATAATAGCAATATATATATATATATATATATATAA
>NW_006499905.1:4731490-4753594 GCF_000471905.2 Amborella trichopoda | reverse complement strand
ATTTTGCATTTGGATTATCCAAATCTTGGATCCACCTTGGATCCAGATAGAATAAAATTTGGGTTTCGGATCCAAACCGTAAAACTTGGGATTATTATTATTATTATTGGTTCATGGGTTCTATAGATTACATCCCCAAAACTTGGGATCTAAAAAATATTCCTAGGATGAATTTTGCTCAAAGGAGTAGATGAACAGTATACTATTGTGGAAGCATGAAATTTTTTGGCCCTTTTATTTAAAGTCTATATCTCGGTCATAAGACCTATTTGGGAGAATTTTTCAATCTCAAATTTTGGGAACCACTTGTGAAATCTCAAATTTTGGGAACCACTTGTGAATTTATAGATGATTATTCTCAAAAAAATTGGAATTTGAGTTTTTTAACTGTTAGATCACACCATCTAAATATTGAATAAATATTGAATAGTCTCTATTCAAATACATAAAAGGTACAATTAGGCTTCATATTTTAATTGAGGATTATTCTATAAATTTAAGACATCACATCCCCAAAATATGAGGTCTTAAAATTAAGTCTAGGTGGGACTTTACCGGAGGGACTAAATGTACATTCTACGCCTTTAAGAGTAGAATATTATTTGGCTTTTTTTTCTAAGTTCTGTGTGGGCAGAGTGAAAAGCTTAGACATGGTGGAAAAAGAACTGACAGGGGAGTGAGAAAAAGTGGTTTTTCGAAAGAGAGAGTTGACTGACTAATATAACTATGGGATATGATATCGTAAAATTATATTATTTTGGTATAAGAATGTTTATATCACTATTAGCCACGATGTAAAATTTGATAGCTTGGGGTGTCAAAATATGTTATTTCAACATCAAAAAATTTCATGATAACTTGAAAATTTATCTTTATATTTAATTATAAATTTTAAAGGTTAAAAAATAATGTAGATTCAACAAATCTATAAACATTTGAAAATCTTGAAAAAACAAATTGGGTGAGGGAAAACATTTGGGTGAGTCAATGGGATGATGGCCTTTACCCTTGGTAAAAATTGAGCCCAGGACGTAGCATTGCAAATAGTCAACTGTTAACCAATTAAGCCCAGGCTCTTTTCTTAAAATCTTGAAAAATGACGGTCTATATAATAGCTTACAATATTTATTATTTCTTAGACTTAAGTCTATTATTTCTCACATTTATACATGTAGTGGTCGAGATTATCTAATTGAAGTTTTTCAACATCGAAACAACCTCTTCTAGTGAATTTTTGAGGTGCGTCCTAACTTGATTGTTTAGGGCTTTACGCTTATATAGACCTTTTCCTTGTGAATAGGATAATTCTCTCTTTAACTCCTTATAGTAGTAATATTTTGGAGTGTACATACTCCAATATTCATGAACTTGGCTCCTATTCGAGCCGAGTAACTTAGGCAAGTCCGAAATGACTTGCCTAAGTATTTATTGTACAGGTAAAAAAATCCGCAAAAATACGAAAATTGTTAAAAATAAAATAAACTTAATAAAAATCA
Organism: Amborella trichopoda; assembly: GCF_000471905.2. The sequence continues at coordinate 4,752,098 of NW_006499905.1, read as the reverse complement.
AACTAAACTAAGAACAACATTAAAAAGTGTAAATAAGATGGAATACGTGCGTGTATATTTAAAATAATTTTACAAATTGTTATAACTTTTATATTTTTTTGGGGTGAATAATTTTTACTCTTTTTTATATCTAATATATCCTTGAATATCCGGCTAGACAAAGAGGCGAGTCTGAGTAACTCAGCCGAGTCGCTGAATATTGATACACTCTTTCCAACTAGCATTTCATCCACAAGAAGCCTTTGACGGTTCGAAACTCCAGAGCCATGGAACACTAATACTTCTATTGAATTTGTAGTGCATAGCATGCTTAAGTTGGGCAATTATCCTAAGGATTAGGATTAAGTTCGTGCTTCTCATTTCAAAGACCTCGGGATCTAATATAGCTACTTCTGCAATTTATGCGGAATAGCTTTACATAATTATATGCGAATTTGCCCTTTAAATTTCAAAATAATTTTTGGGATGGAAGTAGTAATGAGGCCAAAACTGAAATTTAGTTAGGGTTTTTTATTTTCTGATTGGTAGGGTGATTTTAAGTTTTCAGATGGTCTCCGACAGTGTTATAGAAACCGACTCGAGCCAGGTACTCACCATTGGCCCAAGCCAAGTTACTCAGGGTGTGTCCGAGTGGAGTCACCCGAGTGAAGACCTATATCATTTATGTTTGAGAAAATCAGGAAAAAAAAAGAAAAAAAAAAAACTTAGTAAAAAAAAAGAAAAAAATAATATTAATAAAAAAGATGAAATTTTCTTTGTTCGCACAAAAAAATAGTAGGATTTGGAAAAATAATGCTTTCTCTAAAAAATGCCAAGAAACTTTCAAGCCAAAAATATCATTTTATAGCAATTAATAAAACAAATCAGCATGGGATTATTGAAGGGGGTTGAATCACGATCAAATGGAACCAATTTTCAGATTTGGCCAAAAAAATGAGGGAGAAATCAATAGAAGGCCGATTGATTGGGGCTTGTTTTGAGAAACTGTTTTCTCATTAGAACCAAGATTTTTCAGGCCAGATATCTCAATCTCTAGCCTTTTATCCAACAAATAAGTATAGAGTTCTTGTAGTTCGAAAAATATAGAATAAACCGCACCAAATTTCAATGGATTTGAATGAAAAATGAGGGAAAACTATGTTTAAGCAGATAGGTTCAAAATACAATTGTTGTTTACCAAAAATCAATGAATAGATCCCCACATCATAAGTTTTGATCTAAATCGATCAAAGATTTGAATGAAAAATGAGGGAAAACTATGTTTAAGCAGATAAGTTCAAAATACAATTGTTGTTTACCAAAAATCAATGAATAGATCCCCACATCATAAGTTTTGATCTAAATCGATCAAAGATAAATTGACTTTGATGAAGGGAATAAGTGAAAGTTTTGATCAATATTAATAAAAAAAATTTGATTAAAATAATCAATAGGGTACACCATACTATGTACACCAGACTCGGGCTTAACTCGCCTCACGCTAGATAACATCTGAGTCGACTCGGCCAAGTCCTGAGGTGTTTCTCCACGAAGTCGGAATCATTAGGCGTTGTTTGACAGCCCTAAAAGTCTATTAAATAATGGAGATATTCGAGAATAAGTGAAAAATGAGTTCGCTAGAGAGGCCCATTGAGTGGCTTAACGAACCAGACTATTTTATTCTTGTTCTTAAAAAAGGATTGAGTTGTTAATAAAATGCACACCTAATCCGAAAAGCAGTATGCTTTCTATTCTACTCTTTTCTGGGCAATTTATCAAAAAGTACTCAAGAGGTAAACTATTTAAACATCTCGATTATATCATCAATAATGCATAATTACTAGTTACAATAGTTGACATTTTAAATGTGCTTTGACAATTGGATAAAATGTTCAGTTGTTGATATGTTGGTTTTATAGACCCCCTCGATCAGGAAATCCAGGACATACACGATCACAGCAAAGCAAGAAGGGAAAAAAAGGCAGCAAAATAATAATTTGCATGAATTATTAAGGTTGGAGGAGATCTATTGGAAATAACAATCTCAAGTAAAGTGGTTGAAAGAGGGTGACCAAGCACCAAGTCTTTTTATTTCATTATCAAGGCTAGAAAATGGCATAATGATATTTTCGGCGTTCATTTTGAGGGGGTCCAAGAAGATGTTGTTCACGGATGGGAAGATGAATTTGTAAAGCATTTCTATAATATTTTCTCTTTAAAATAGGATTTCAGGTTTATATGGAGGGGGTACCATTCAAAAAATTGTCAGATCAGGCAGCATGTCAATTAGAAGGGCCACTGACAATGGAAGAGTTGAAGAGGGCTATTTTCTCCTTGCCTCGAAACAAATCTCGAGATCCTGATGGATTTTAATTAGTATTTTTTCATAAATTCTGAGATGTTATTAAGGATGAACTTATGTTTATGGAGGAATAATTTATCGAAAGGGGAGTTATTTATAAAAGAATTAATTCCACCTATATTTCTTCAATCCCCATGGGCGTCATTTCAAGTATTAGTGATGTGAGACCAATTAGTTTGCTAGGCATTCTTTAAAGAAGCATTGCCAAAGTTTTTGCTAAAAGACTAAAAGTGGTCTTACCAATGCTGATATTGGAGCCCCAATTAGCTTTTCTTAGCGAAAGAATAATCGTTGACATAATTTTTATGGGTGTGGTTTATATAGAGCCCAGGATCTAAACAATCAAATTAGAGCCTACCTTCAAATAGTGTCGAGAAATGTGGTTTCAATACTGGAAATCTTGTGATAGCCTTAAAAAATATTTTCATCTTTAATTTTAAAGTTTAAAGCTTCAAAAATAGTGTAGATCGACAGATCTATGAAAACTTCAACATGTTGAAAAATGAGGGTCTAAAAATGTATTAGTAAAAACACAGTATTTCCAAAACTTGACATCAATTTTTTCCGCATGTCCTTGCATCTTGATGGCGAGATGATCAATTTGAGGATATTTGGGCATCAAAACAACCTCTTCTAGTGAAATTTTTCTGGTAGGATGTAATTTGATTGTTTAGAGCCTCGGCTCTATATAAATTTTTCCCTATTTTATTTCACAAGAATGTGTTCAATTTAGAATGTGAAGGGGTGAAACTGGAATTTTGCTTAAGTTAGACATGAAAAAGCTTATGACAAGGTAGAATGGCAGATATTGCAAAAGATAATGGAACAGATGGACTTTAGGGATAAGTAGAGAAAATGGATCTGGGTTGCTTCTCAAGTGCTCACTTCTCAATGCTTATTTATGGCTCTCCTATAGGATTTTTTAAATCATCAAGAGAAATAAGGCAAGGTGATCCCTATCCCCCTTTTTTGTTCACTTTAATAGCTGAATCTTTCAGTTTGATGCTCATAAAGATCGAGAAGTTGGGAGATTTTGTGGCTTCAAAGTGTCTAATGCTGGTCCATCTATCTCACATTTACGATACGTCAATGATAATACTTTTTTTTGTGATGCCCAAGCACAACAAATCTCATATATCACAAAATTCTCGGAGATGCTGTAAGTGTGTTGGAAGGCTTCTTTGATTGGGGTGAATTATTCAAATGATATATTATTTTTGTTTGCTGCTATAGCTGGTTATCAGGTAGATTCTTCCCGATTAAATACCTTTGGCTGCCTGTTTATGATTCAAGACTGCCTAGATTGGTGTGTGATCCAATCTTCAAAAGGTTCCAGGTGAAACTTGACTTTTGGAAGACCAAGTTCATTTCTTTAGATGGTCCTATTACTTTGATTAAGTTTTCATTGGCCAACTTGCCCATTTATCAGATACACTTGTCATGCATGCGAAGTATAGTGTGTAATGAGATTGAGAAGTTAATGAGAGATTTCTTATGGGGTAATAGTAAGCAAAAAAGCGAATCATAACATCATCATCATCATCAAATACTTTTTTCAATTATTTAGGGTCAGCTACATGAATCCTAGTCTGACATTCTGCTCTATCGATGGCTATAGCCACAGTGAGGTTATAAGTCCCCATATTTTATCGCATTACTTTCAACCATATCTTTTTGGGTTTATCTTTAGCCTTTTTGAGCTTTCTACTTTAACCAACTCACACCTCCTAATATGTGTTGTACTGGGTCTGGGCTGTACATGCCCAACCCACCTAAGTCTACATTTTGTCATCTTATCACCTATTGGAGCCATATCTAAGTTCTTATGATCATATTCATTTTGAATTCTATCAATTATCTTATAGAATTCTATTAGTTATATATCCTATAAAGCAAAGTTGGTCTCACAAGTATCCTATAGAAGTTCACCTTCAGTTTCATTGGAATGCGGCGATCACACTAGTTATTCGCACACTAGTTTGCATTCTCTAGTAGTTAACTCTTACTAAGTCGATGTAGTATTTAGAAACTCATTTCTTTGTCAACATCTACCAAATTAAATCTTGAGGCACTCTAGCATAAGTTTTCTCAAGGTCAAAGAAGACTATGTGGAGATCTTTTCCTTTCACCCTAAACTTTTCAATTAGTTGCTTAAAAACAAATATCACTCGGTAAGCTAGAAGATGGTTTGCTCACCTAAGATGGAAGGCGATCAGGGAGTTAAACGACTGAAGATTATTAATAGAGGCCTTTTAGCAAAGTAGTCGCTGAAACTTTTGAAAAGTGATGATCAGTTATAAAAGCAAGTGATGATGGCTAAATGCGAGATTTGAATCTTCTTCTCAAGTTATTGGTAGAAGTAAAAAGGTTATAGATTGTTGCATGGAATGTTAAAGGTTATAGATTGTTGCATGAAGTTCTCACATTTGGAAGGGTATATAGAGCAGTAAGGATATGTTGCATGGAATGTTAGATGGATGATAGGGATGAGAGATAAACTTCAGTTTTGGCACTATAAGTGGTTAGGGGATGTTTCTCTGAATAATTGTTATCTTCATTTATTTTTTAAAATTGTAAATCCTTTGCCCAAGGTTCTTACAATTATGTTTCTCAGTACTCTAACAGCCTTTGCAGGATCGAATGTGCTTATAACAGGGTGGTAGATGTGGTGATCAATGAGCTAACTTATTTGTTGGCATATCTAAATTCTGTTTATATCTCACCAAACTTCGAAGATGATGTGGTGTGGGAGAAAGAGAGTGATGGTAATTTTTATGCGACATCAGCAAATAAGCTTCTCTATCATGACCAAAGTAGGTGGACACAACCCTCTTTAAGATAGATTTGGAAAGTTCCAATCCCACACAATTCAGGCTTTCTTGTGGATTGTATTGTAAGATAACGCACTAATTATTGATAATCTAATGAAAAGAGGGAAAACTTTGGTCAATATTTGTTTGTTATGCAAGGAAGATGGGCAGAGTGGGGACCATTTTTTCCTGCATTATTTGTTTGTTGTTGTTATTTGCGAATGGGCTTTCAACCTTATGGGTATCTCATTGTTGTTCCTGGGAGTACATCAAAATATTTTGCTACAAATGGAGTTGCTAAGTTTGGCCAAGTGTGGACGATTGATGTGGAGGATATTTAGAGCAAATGTATATTTGGAAAGAAAGAAACAAAAGAACATTTGAAAGTATTCTTTTGGATCAAAAAGTTGTTAAGAGTAGAACACTAAATAGATTGGGAATTGGTGGCGACAAAGGAGGGAGTTCGGACTTCAAAGGTGGACATTTTGGTTAATTTAAAGAACAATGTTAACCAGTACTTTTGAAAACAAAAGGAATATGGAAAGCAACATCCCCAGGTTGCATTAAACTAAATTTTGATAAAAGTTCTTTAGGAAATATGGGATTGGAGATCTTTTGAGAAAATTCAGAAGGTGAAATCTTGTTCTCCTTCGCAGGTTCTTTTGGCTTCTTTATTGCAAACAACGCTAGAATAAGTGCAGTACCACAAGATTTGAACCTAGTGCAAAGGAGAAAATTTTGGTAGTTGTTGTGTGGTGAAAGGTGGCTCCCTAAACTTGATTAATTGGTGCAATAAAAAGAGTAAGCCACCGTAGACTTTACTGCATATCGACATTAGTAGCGGTATGGAGTTACCTTTTCAACATGTTTATAGAGAAGCCAATGAAATGAAGCACCTAACGAAGTACATGATACATTGGCAAAACGGGGCCAATTTTGGCACTCTAGTGGTTTCTAATGGCCTTCTTCTTTGATTTTATTGTAGGGCAAGTTTTATATGCTTCCCCTACAGCATAAAACTTATATATTTCCCCTTATCTAATCGTCCATTCTGAATGGAGGGTTAAGATTGCCCCAATCACAATGTCACGTCTCTACACTATTTTATTTTTAATGTTTTTTCTATAACCTATTTTGACACGAAATTTTGGACGTCCAATCCTCTATTAAACTCACACTAGAAAAAAAATATTTCCAATAAAATAAAATGACCAAAATACTTCTAAAAGTTTCAAGGGGTATTTTGGTTATTATATTTTATCCAAAATTATTTTTAATATTTCTTATAGGTGCGCCCCAATGAGAAGATGGCATGTACGAATTTTCAAATTCGTACAATTTGTATAAAAACACTAAAAATAAAATACGTTGATATGTCGGATCTAAGATCAAACAGTGAGTGGCTTTCTTGATCAAAATTGGACGACTGGATGGTAAGGGAAGCATAGATCTTCTATGCTATAGGGGAAGTATAGAAACGTTTCCCTTTATTTAGTAAATGTACTCTTGTCCAAAACAAATAGGATTTAAATCATTATTTGAAAAAAAATAGGATCAGTTTGGATGTCAAAGAAAAAAACACAAGTTTTTTTCACCTAAATTGAAAGACATTCTCGTCTTATTTCATTATGTTGGTAGACTGATTGGATGACTAATTTCATTGATTTGTCAAAAAACCCTCTACCCCATCTTGTGTCCCTAAAGTATTGATATTTAGGACCAGAATGTTAATTCATCAGCTTGCCCGGCATTGTATATTACTCTAACCTTTTTTCCAGCAGCTTGAAAACAATTTCCGGTCACCCCAACAAGAACAGAGAAGGGAAGAGCTAGAGAGATAGTGTTGGAGAGAGGATGAGTTGGGGTTCAAGAGGTGAGCATTGAGAAGAATGTTTGTGTTTGAATAGAAACAGGGCTTAAATTTTAAGAAATCTATTGATGGCCATCGCTGGCTTTCCATATGTCAAGATTATATACTATACTCAAAAAATTCTGAATAGCCTTGTCTCCATTGACTTGACCCACCTTGTGTTCCAAAACCAACAAAATTGGTCCTTAATAATCTGAAGTAGCTCTGACACCAATTGATGTAAATTGAGAAAATAAAATCAGAAAAAAATAAAAATAAAAGGTTGAGAGAGTATACCCTTTGTCAAGGTCCGCAAGCGAATTCATTCTAAGGTTGAGAGAATATACCCTCTCTTAAGGTGTGCAAGGGAATCCACCTCAAAAATCTCTTCATGAGACCAAATTTTATTAACTCATCCACTGTTTTACAATGAAGGGAAACATCCATTTAAATAGGCTAAAAAATAAGATAAACATTAACAAAAAAACTCTCTCTACACTTTTCATATTTTATCTCTTCTTCCCTATTTTCTCTCTCTTAAAATCACATGTCAAATATTTGCTTTTATCCCACGTTTTACCCCAATGTTGCTTGTTGTTGAGAAGATAAACCCCCTTAGATCTAACCTTATCCTATTTATACTCTTAAACTACCTCCCTTAAGAAGCTTGACCTCGAGCTCGTTGGTGATGAAGTCCCACCATGGGCCTCGATACTTTTTCTTCAAGTCCGATGTCTGCAACAGTATTCCAAGAGTGATTGTTGAATACGAGTTTGAGCTAATTATTCCTAATCAAGAATGGATCCAGTTCCAAAGAAACACTAAGTTCAATCGATGAACACGCTTGACCATGAAATTTTGGGAGATCGATTTTAATGTCAAAATTTCGTGGTCGTTCTATAGGACGTGGCGGATTTGGCTTCTCTATAGAATACGACAGATCTGACTTGTAAATTTCTTTAGTATGCTTGAAATCAACACCCTGGATTTATCGTGGAATTATTGGTACAAGATGAATGTGGTTGTGAGTATCTTCTTCACGAGAAAGATTGTTCTCCAACTGCTAGAACCTCTGATTCATTTCTCGTACTTCGGTTCGAAAATCCTCTGCTTAAATCTAACTTGCTAGCTTGATTGCTTGGATCTAACTTGCTTTTAGGATCTGACTTACTCTGATAACAATTGATGTAAATTGAGAAAATAAAATCAGAAAAAAATAAAAATAAAAGATTAAGAGAATATACCCTCTCTCAAGGTCTGAGAGGGAATTCACCCTAAGGTTGAGATAATATACCATCTCTTAATCCACTGTTTTACAATCAAAAGAAACATCCTTTTAAATAGATTAAAAAATAAGATAAACATTAACAAAAAAATACTCTCTCTACATTTTTTCTATTTTATTTCTTCTTCCCTATTTTCTCTTTTTTAAAATCATTTTATCCTTCTTCTCTATTTTCTCTCTCTTAAAATTATTTTATCTCTTCTTCTCTATTTTCTCTCTCTTAAAATCACATGCCAAATATTTGCTTCTATCCTACGCTTTACCCCAACCTGCTTGTTGATGAGAAGATAAACCCCCTTTAGATCCAACCTGATCCTATGTATACTCCTAAACTACCTCCCCTAATTTAACCTATCTATTTATGTTCCAAACTAACAAACTCAATCCACAAATATCAACTGACATACAAACTCAATGCCCACAAATATCCATGCGCACCTCCTCTCCTATTACTGAAGAGATAAATTAAAAAATTAAAATTAAAATTAAAATAACCCTAATATTATTTAGATCATAATCTCTCGAGATTCATGAGTAAATCAAGCACAACTTGCTTCACTGTAATGCTCGGCTCTATACAAACCACTTCTTTGAATATGTGAAATATTGCATCTTGTTGCTGGTTTTTGTAGAGAACAGAAGAGGTAGAGGGTGAGAAGAGACTGAAGAGGCGAAAGCTAGGGTTGCAGGCCTTGCCTCAATTTGTTGAGTTTTTGGCCTCTATTTGTTGAGTTTTTAGGAGAGTGAAAGGGAAAACTCAGCTGTTGTCTTTTCTTAGGGAGAGGAAGAGGCCAAAGCTAGGGTTGCAGGCCTAGCCTGCTATTCAAAGAAGATAAAAACCATTGGCGCATGCATTATTTTGTAAAAATAATATTTTGTAAAAAAAGTCCCATATGCAGTCTTCTGAGATTTTTGAGGAAGAAAGGCGGAGTTTGGCTGCTCGTTCCGGCAAAAACAAGCCTACCAACAGTTCATGGTCCAAAATGAAAGCCAAAATATCATCTATACAAAAGTAAAATGCAAGCAACCTCCTAATTCACCACAAGAAGCATGAAAATGTAGAAATATATCACATATTAAAGAGCATACCAGGAGTTATGGAACCTTTCGGGAGTGAAACAAGGAGCATTGTGGCAGTGAATACAATGACAATTTGTAGAAGTTCCACTCTTAAAAGCAACCACTCCATGGCAGCATTTGTATAAGAAAAGACTCTCGCATCTGTATCAATAAGATTCAGATTTTGGTGGATGAACCTTTCCATGACTGAAAAAGCTCTTATTGTAACCACACCCAAAGACGTCTCTGCTGCATAGTTCACAACAGGTGCCTTTGTTGTACCATTAAGCCTTACTAGTTCTCTTGCAGATGACAGGTGGTATCTCTTCATAAGCAAAAATAAAATGCTTACTATAGATTTTGCAAAATAAAAAACTTAGCTATGTACGAGTCAAATTTTGCAATTCATAAACTGAGGAGCAGTGTTTCGAAACTCGCCTCAGGCCAGGTACTCAGCCTTGGCCTGAGGCGAGTTATTCCGGTGAGTCCAAGCATATCTGAGTACTGTACAGGGCCAAAAGCCCTTGAAAAATTAAAAAATAAAAAAAACATCGAAAATCCAAGATACCTGCTCACAAAAAAAAAGAGGAAAGCAAGGAGACAGAGAGAGAGAGAGAGAGATTACTTGAAGACAGTATGTAAGTAACATGACAGGAATAACCACTACCAGAACTTGCCATGTCACAATACACATTATGATAAGTATCAATATCAGATCAAGCAAAGGGCACATACAGAAATTAATGGCATATGGTATGTTCAAGTCTAACAAGCCCATGTCAGAGGATGCCTGCAAAGTCAAAGAGATTCCATTAAATCACAAAATCAAAAGGCGCACACACACAAAACAACTGACAAGACTCCTTACCCGTGTTAAAATCCTCCCGATAGCTGTGGAGTCAAAGAATAGCATGGGAGCTTGAAACACTGAGTCCATGAAACCAGTGAAAAAGGCCCTTGAGGCCCGTAGTCCTAGATGAGTTATGAACAAAGCTCTGAAGTAAACAAAGACTATGCTCAAAATGGACAGCCCAGTGTATACTCCAATTAAAATTACATTTGTAATCTTGGGAAGAATAACAGCTACTGCCAGCCAGTAAGCTATGGACTGGAATAGAAGAAAACCCCTTTGAAGAAGTATAACAAGAAAAAAAAGAAGAGAACCCTCAGCAATATTATATAATCCATATAAGGCTTCCACCCCACATCTCCAATCTCCTTCTCTTCTTCATTGGTTAGTTGGATAGGTGAGCAACCATTTGTTTCAATTTCCACTCCACTTTTTCCTTTTGGAAATGGGAAGCTATTGGGTGAGTCTAATCCTTGCTTATGTGTTTCAAGCAAACCTTGTTTATTTGGATTTTCCAAGGCTGTCATGGCTTCTTGATGAGCATTTACAAACCGTCCGAATTCCATCCCTGTCCTCAGGAGGTCATTGTAGCTTCCTGACTTTGTAATTTTTCCACCTTCCAAAACCTTACGGCAGTTTGAAAATCAATATAAAGTATACTTGCAGAGCTTGGAATAGAATTACTAGTAAATGCAGTTTTTGATATTCAAAGTTGACAACGCCTAGAACAAACTTAATAGTAAACTTAAGCAATGATATCATAACTTAGGAAAGTCTCGAATGCAATAGTAAATGTTAACTGATGAAATTCTAATCATAGATTATGGGAGAGACTTGCTAATAAGTGTAATTCATGAAAGTGCATTTGGCAGAATCTTGATGATACTTAGTATTGCATTTTATTGAATTACAGTAAGCAAAATCTTGAAAACATTTACTAGTAAAATTAGAGTGATAAGAGAAGAAAGATTACCATAATTTCATCATCTTCTGCCAGGAGCTCGACTTGGTGTGTCACGAGAATCACAGTTTTCTTTTCCAAGGCCTTTTTGACACAATCCTGCAGTAGCTTATGTGACATAAGAATTCTATCACATGTAATATATAAAAGTGAAGAAGATTGTACTCTATAATGCAATAACTACAGAAGGCCCTAATCCATTGGGGGTAATAACCATCCAATGATATGATACAGCGATAGAGAGAGAGTTGGAATGACAATTGGTATCATGTCCTTTTTTGTTCGGTCTCATTCTCTCTATAAGCATTAATCAATTCATTTGATGGTTATCACCCTAATGGACTACGTCTATGAGCATATAGTTCATCAATTATGTTATATTTCACCAGTTTGATATGATATGATCATTATTTGTACCTGATTGCAAAAGTTTTTTAATGAAAAGAAGCACATGTATTGATCTATAAACCCAATGAATCCACCACATGAAAAAGAAACGACTACTTGTTGCTGAGGGAACTAGTTTTCTTACATTGAAAAGGATGGCTGCGGTGTGGGCATCGACTGCGCTGAAAGGATCATCAAGAAGGTAGATATCAGCTTCGTTATATACTGCTCTAGCAAGCTGACTCCTTTGTTTCTGACTCCCACTCAAGTTGAGTCCTCTCTCTCTATCTCTGTTAGGTCAATATGATCAAAATTTTCAAGATCCTTATCCAAAGCACAGACTCTTATGGCATTCTCATGACTGGTCTTATTCATTGGCTTCCCATAGAGTATATTATCGCGAATAGTCCCACTTTGGATCCAAGCTGTTTGAGCAACATAAACAACAGATCCATATATACAACCTACAATTTTACACAAAAAACAAAGTCAGTAATTCAATTCTGTAGAGGGAAACAGCCAAATGGTGAATTTAATATCAATTGGAGCTCATCATTTTTACTAATAAGCTAATCCAAGATAATAAAAACGATTATTGTTTGAAACCCGAATGAGTGGGGTGAATCATCCACCCCAAAGATCCGTGTCGGACTGCCAGATTGCCAATCTAGATAGGTCCGAATCAGCTATCTCGAAAATTATTAGAAAACAAAAAAATAATTAAATAATAAAATGGGTTTTTCTTTTTATTGGTTTTTGGGTGGGTGTGTTTACAAGTTCAGTCCCTCCAATGGTACACAGACTCTCGATATTGGTAGCTTCATCTTCTGATTCTAGAGAGGGAACATCTTCAAGAGCTAAAGGTTTCGAGTAGCCTAAACGTAATAGAGGATCGACCCAAGAAAATGTTAGCCGGCTTGAGAAGCCAATTCCACCACTTGGGTTTGTTTCTTTTGGCCCGTTTTGCTCAGTAGAGATTGTGATAAGCTCTGGTCTCCTGTTTTATTAGAAAGAAAGTGTGTGACGAGCTTTGAAGCACAAATCAGAAGCAACAAGTTTATAGGCCATGAAACCAGTTCCAAGACTGCAATTGTACGTCTTTTCGCCAAGAGCATCAGGTTTAGAGCCAAAACGAGAAGAGAGAAGGAAAAATTATACATACCCTCAAATACCTTTGATACTACCCAATTAACCGCAATACTATTTAATTTTTGTACCCCACCCCCACCCTTACCCTTACCCTTACCCTTTGTTTCAACCTATGTTGCTAAAAATGTGACGCCCAATATCCGCTAGTCTGTCACAAAATATTTTGGACCGAATTCTGACATGAAATATCATTCTGATATAAAATATGCCAAAACGGGCTCCGGATTTTTAAATTCTACCAGTCTAGTGCAAAATGCATTTGGCTTATATTGAAATAGTGGCACTTTTATGTCGAACTGGATTAGGTATTTAAGCTATATTGCACCAGCTTATAAGGTCAGAAATGTGAGTTAAAATAAAGGTATTTTGGTCTATAAAGCCAATTTTTTTGGGATAGATGTCAAAATATATAGTGTTAGGTTAATAGTGTGATATCAAAAATATTTATTTTTGAAGAGAACAGGTATGCCTAGAAAGTCCAATTTGGAGGGTACCTATAATTTTCTCTCTCTTAAACACCGATATACAATTTGTACTTTAACACATACACGGATAGAACAGCAAGAGAAGCACCACCATATGCGTGGTTTTGGGCACGTACACTATGCTGCCTCATAAGCATGGTCTACATTTACTCCCTCGGTCTAAAGACTTGCCTTGGAGATTTTTTTCCTTTTGAAACTTTGGAAATCACCTAACAATCACTAGATGATCATTCTCATTTCAAATTTGAGCTTTCTAACGCTTAGGCCTCAATCTAAAAATTGGACAGTCTCTATTCAATCTTGAGAGATTATTTGTTTCACATGCGTAGAAGGTGCAATTGGATGGCATGGATTAAAAAACCGCAATGAATTTATTATGTCCGTTGTAGTACCGCAACAAACATAGCATGTTCGTAACGGAATTTTTTCATGCAAAAGAACACAGAAAACAGCCACGGCACCCGTAGATCTTTAGTGGTCTTTAAGGAAAAACTGCCATGGATATAGCATGTTCGTGGCGAGATAAAATACTATTCAATTTTGCCTATAGCTGTTATAATTGAAGATATTATATCTCCAAGGCTTGGGCCACTAAAATTAATCCTAGGTGGATAAAACCCGAGGAAGTAAATGGACAGCATTACACCCGAGGGAATATAATATCCTTGGGCTATGGATTTTATGTTGTACCATTGCGCATACACATCAGACATCTATTGCCCAACATCAATGGCCGCTAAGATGGACAGCAGTTGAAATCAATGTCCGCTAAATTTCAAGGATATCATAATTAATCTCCACCATCTGTACTTCAGAATAGACGCTCAATGACCCTCCAGTAGATCGTATAGTGCATGATATAATTGGGCAAAAATAGTATAAGTCACAAATGGACGCTCGATGACTATTAGACATGAAATTAGTCTTTATAACTCTCAAAGTTCAAAAAAAATAAATAAATAATAATAATAATAATAATAATAATAATAATAATAATAATAATGGAACCTTGAATTTTATCATTTCCAATTTTTTGCCAAATGATAAAAAAAAATATTAAAAAATGTATTACAAATAAAATCTTTTATTTTTTGAGATTTGATATAATATTTTTTTAAAAAATTGAATTCTTTCTAAAATAACCGGCTGGTTCACCAAAACCGACCGAAACTAGCTAGCCGGCTCCGATCTAATCAGGTCTAAGTAACCCAGGCAGCTAGAATTCAAACCGCGTGATTTTTTCATACACTGTTTGGGAGTGAGTACTGGCTTTATAATAAAAATAAATAAAATAAAAATAAATAAAGAAAAGAAAGAATGAATGGATCTTATAGTGTAGAATCTCGAAATTTAATAGCCCATGGTAGATAACGCGAAATCTTAAATAAGGATCCTATAGATGCATGCGTGTACGATGCGCAATGAGATGAAAAAATTTAGAATTTCGTTAACAAGGAAGCAAGCACGTAGAATACACAAGTGATCTTTCCAGATCAAATGAACGGTGATTTGTACCTATTTGACTCCAAAAAGTTTACCAGGAAACTGATGCACTATAATCGCATGGTCCATACCACGATTTAAGACAACAGGGAATAGTGAACTGCCCATATCACCTTTAAAATGAAATCTAACTTATAAAGATGCAACTCCGAAAAACTCTAGTTTAAAACTTACTATTCATTTCACAAATTTTATCAATATCGAAAAATATGAAAAAAAATGCAACCGGAATTTTTCAGGTTGACGCTTGGGCACTCGAGGGTTTGAAGAGGTAGAGGGTTGAGCGAGAGACGAACCAAGAGAAAGAGGACAGCACGTAGGAGGTTCGAGGTCCCTATCTTCGAACCGCACTTTATTTGTTAGTTTTTTTAGGAACCAGTGGCCGGGGGCCCCGGACCGTTTAGGAAGTAAGGCCTGCTCAGTCTAGAAGCCTCTAACCTTGGACCGTCTGGGCATTGCTCCAAAAGCTTGGGGCACCTAATTAAAAATAAAAAATAAAATGGAAAGGCCAAATTTTGGTGCGGGTATGGACTTTTTGAACCGAGAGGTAATTTTGAGAAGAAAAAAAGACCTACTTTTTTTATAATTTTTTCCTATAATCCGGCGAAGCCATTTTGTATTTTTAATAATTTTTTAGGATCGTATGTAAATCACTCCTAAAATGATTCTAGCTAACTAAGTTTCCTCAAATTGGAAACAGCTACTGAAATAAGTTGCTGATTTTGTTACTACGAAGGAGAAAGAAAGACTTAAAAGCTTTTATTCAAAATGATATGGATTCATACCCTTACTGATTCAAAATCATATGAATTCATCCCCTGACGAGGAGTTGCCAATCATTTGACTCTTTACTCGTTGCAGAATCAAATAATAAATAGTGAGACAACAGAAGGTTCGAAAAAAAAAAATCGACAACAGAAGAAGCAGGAAACAGACCAAGAATCCAAATCCAAAAACCACTCATAACTCAGCAAGTAGTACATCAGATAACCGAAGAAATAGCATGCACAGAAGAGCTATATGTATGCAGGAGAGAGAGAGAAAGAGAGAGATAGAGAGAGAGAGAGAGGGACAAGGAAACAAGAGAGAGAGGACAGGAAAGAAGATCCAATGTCGTTGAGTGAGTGTATCAGTGAGTGAGAGAGAGAGGCACAGAGATCAATACCCAACAAAAATTAAGGAAGCACACAAGCTCCATCCAAACAATAACTCAAAACCAGAAGCACATTTGAAGAACATCATTATTATTGATAATCACATGAGCAAATTAGAGAGAGAAAGAGAGAGAGAGGGAGTACCTTGAAGATTGTTGGTGAGAGCCATATTGTGTGAAGCAGAGAAGATGGTAAGAGTATAAATAGGGTATGCCTGCGGCAGCTGCCTGCAACGTCCATTCACCATCACAAGTAGGGAGAAGAGAGAGTCTGTGGAGTTATTGTCATTAGACTTTACCCATACAAAAAGAAAATTTTAATCATATTCATCATCTACATGTTAAAGATTATATAAACTCTAAAAAATATGATCAAATTATATTTAAAAAATATATTTATTGCCAAGTCCGTATGCTAACCGCATCCCATAAAATATTAGCATTTTACAGGGAGAGTAGAGCACAAACGTACAACTATGTGGAAAAAAGAGTCTTGCCTGCGGGAACGGTAGTATTACTCTTTGTAGTTTGTATATCATTGTGGCTTCCACTCTTACTCACATTTAAAAAAAAAAAAAAAAATTTGAGTTATAAGATTTTTTTATTTTTTCTTTATAATGAAAAACAAGTGGGGGGATATTTTTGCTTAATAATATAAATGGGTAGGGGGTCTTCTCCCCCACTGACTTACCAAAAAAAACAAAATTTATTGTGAAAGTATTTTCACTTAAAATAACTCCTTTATTTGTGATTTGGTGCGGGATTTGTTTTCCATATCAATTGGCCCTAACGTATTTTTCACATCAATTGGTGAGAAAAAATTTACTGACCCGATTATATATGAAGATATTTTTATGAAAATATTTTCACATGTAGCAAACATACCCTAAAGATTAAGAGCCAATTTTGTATTATAAAACCTCTAAAGTCCGCTAAGAAAATTAGTAGTTCATTATCTCGACTAGTGTTCGAAAAATCAAACCAGCCTTGGAACTGCCTAAGGGCCGGGTCCAAGTAATCGGTAAACCGGTCATTCCAACCTGCCTAACCAGGCGGGTCTCGGGCGGTCTAAAAAGTGTTAAAAAATAAAAAATCTAAAAAAAAATGAAAAGTATATTTAAAGCATGACTAAATAAAGCATATCCAAATGAAGTTTAAAGTAGTGAGAAAATGGATTTAAAAAATCGATTTGTGCCTAGAGGTTTTTTCAAAGAATTCAAAATACACAGGAAAATATAAAAAAAAGTATTCACGGCAAGGCAGTTTCCAATTTTTGCTAAAATTATAAAAAACAAGTAAAAACACATTACAAACGACTCTCTGTTTTTATGGACAGTTTATATTTTTATTTCATTTTAAAAATATATCCAATCGGGCCAAAACCAGATCGGGCAGTGCCTGGTTCCGGTTTCCAATTGGACTGGTTCAGTTTGCCAACGCTTCTTTCGACCTTGCATGGTCATATAATATTTAGAGAGTATTTTATAAATAAATTATTGGGAGCATCTATTTTTGAGGTGTTCTTATGTTCGATGTGCTCGATCAACAGTATCACTTGAAGTTTTGAAATTAGAGTATCTTATAAATAAATTAAGAGGGAAAAGACAGCATACAGATCGTCAAACCCCATATTGTATTTTCGAAAATAATTCAAAGATGTCTTCTTCTTCTTCTTTTTTGTGGACAAAAATTCAACGTTGTCATTGTTTAAAATTAGGGAAAAGTTTATATATAGCCGAGGCTCTAAACAATCAAATTTGAGCCTATCTCAAAACTTTCACAAGAAAAGGTTGTTTTGATGCCCAAATATCTTCAAATTGATCATCTCGACGTCAAGATGCATGGACACGAGAAACAAATCGATTTCAAGCTTTAGATATAATGTATTTTGTAATGCATTTTTGAACCGTCAATTTTCAAGATTTTCTAGTATTAATAGATATGTCAATCTACACTATTTTAAAGCTTTAAACTTTATAAATAAATATGAAATTATATTTTAACGCTATCACAAAGATTTTCAATATTTAAACCACATTTCTTGACACTATTTGAATGTAGGCTCTAATTTGATTGTTTAGAGCCTAGGCTCCATACAAACCGCACCCTTAAAATTATAGACATGAAATTGTAGATAAGAGAGAGTAGTATCACTACAACCCAAACCCAAACGATAAGAGAGATTTTTTTTTTTTTTATTTTATTTATTTATTTATTTTGAGAAAGTAAGAAGACATAGGAGAAAAGAGAGGAGAGAAATGACTTTTCCCTAGTAATCTTTACTCTATAAAACATAGGACACAATATCTATGAGTCCATGTAGAAATGAGTCCTTTATTTTTAAGATGGATTTTTGAGTCACCTCTTAAAAATCTATTTTTAAGATGGATTTTTGGACTTAATTTTTAAAGACATGTAATCTCTGGAGATCATGAATATGAAAATAAATAATTATTATTAGAAATAATAATTCTATTAAATATATAATATTTGGACACTTAGTTTTAATTGTTTTTAGATGGACCACCTATTTGCATCTATCTTTAAGATGGATGCTTCATACCTTGGGATCGCATATTGTAGAAATGCAGTCCAGCCACATGAAACAATTTTTTTAAAATATAACTTGTGTAATACGTGGCATCGCATAGCATTGTCTACCTTGGATGTCATGGATCTTTACTATATAAAGCACGACTTGTTTTAGGTAAAACGTGGTATCTCATAGCATTGTCGAGGATCAATAAAATGTAAATGATTGGATTTGGAAGGGGTGCTATGGTATCATCATAATGGTTGGATTTAGAAGGGTTGTTGTAGGACCATTATCACTACATGTACATCTCTCTTTCTCATAAAACAAGAGTTGTCCTAACAATTCCACATTTTTTTGAAGGAGTCAACTCTTCCAACTCAATTCTTGGCCACCACCAACTCATTAAAATCTAGTTGAATGAAGGTGAGTACAAAACAGATGGGACTATTGAAAGGTACTACGCATGCTAAGTGACTGAAATGTACAATCAAGAATATGGATTTGAATATGAAGAAACGTCTAATTTAGTTCTAAGAGTTTTAGTGCCAAAAGGGTACAACCGAGAACATAGCTTTGAATATGAAGGAACGTTTAGTCTGGTTCTAAGAGTTGGCACCATTCGAACCATTTTAGCTAAACGCATGTTGCAAGAAATCACCAATTGAACTATTATTGGAAAAACTAATGCATCATGCGCGGCCCCCATAAAAACAATGATGATTGGTTCAACCCATAGTTAACGAGTTGGGAAATAATAATATATCGGTAAACCAAATCTATCAGTAATATATCAATTCTATTTTGAAAAGTTCAAAAAAAAATTGAATAAAAAACACAATTCACCAAAAAATAAGATAAATTATAGAATTGTGAAAATTTCGGATTTGGCTAAAAATAACATAGTGAAAAAATAAATATACAAAGATGACACAATATAGGATTATGATTTGCATTTATTGTATAGATGTATTATAGCTATTGAACAATAATTTTATGGCTATAGCTTGTGTCATTAAAGTAATACTTGACAATTTTTTGTCTAAATTTTCAATAAATCCAACAACAATGTTGATGTTGTCGGAACAAAACATATAACAGATTTATTGGAAGCATAAAATAAAACAACACCAACAATACTAAGCACTAAAATTGCATTAGTAGATAACAAGAATTATAAACCAAGATATTGGATTATTGTTCCAAAAAAAAAAAAGTCCCTTAGTATAGGATTGTAGTTAACTAAAATAAAATACAAAAACCCAAATATATAACATTGTGAGTCATATTATGTATACTAAAGAAATATAAAATATAAAATTAATCAAATTGCAACATGCATAGAGAAAGCAACAAAATGCTTAAGCAAATTCAAAGCTCCCATGATTTCCTTGCTGCCTAAATCTTTAGTAATTTTGAAATTCAAAGCTCCCATGATTTCCTTGCTGCCTAAATCTTTAGTATTATTGAAAAACAGCGAGTCGAACCGGACTCGCCCGGTTCGACTCAGAAACACCCGTGCCCGTGCCGGTTCCAACCGAAAACCGGGAACCGCCCGGTTCTAGAGTGGAACCGCCGGTTCCCATCCGGTTCAGCCCGGTTCTAGAGTGAAACCGCCGGTTCCCATCCGGGTCAGCCCTGTTCTAGAGTGGAACGCCGGTTCCCATCCGGTTCAGCCCGATTCTATAGTGGAACCGCCGGTTCCCATCCGGTTCAGCCCGATTCTATAGTGGAACTGCCATTTCCCATCCGGTTCAACCCGATTCACACATGTAACACATGACACGTACGTGCAAGCGTGCCCCACGCATACTCACACGCGTACACGTGTGTCCGAGCGTACGTGCGAGTGTGCCCCACACACACTCACACGCGCACACGTGTGTCCGAGCACACGTACGAGTGTGCCCCACGCACACTCACACGTGCACACGTGTGTCCGAGCGCATGTGCGAGCCTGCCCCACACATACTCACACACGTAACACATGACACGCACATGTGAGCGTGTCCCCTCGCACACTCACACGTGCACACGTGTCCGAGCGAACGTGTGAGCGTGCCCCACGCACACTCACACGCGCACACATGTGTCCGAGGGCACGTGCGAGCGCACCGCACGCACACTCACACGTGCACACGTACCGCACGCACACTCACACGCGCACACGTGTGTCCAAACGCACATGCGAGGTTGCCCTAATATTTTTATACACTATTTTATAATTCATATTGCATAGGTAT
>NW_006499905.1:4611021-4630159 GCF_000471905.2 Amborella trichopoda | reverse complement strand
CTGACCACCCAATCTTGAGCCCATTCCTAAGATAATTTTGTGTATCTTATATATACAAGAAAAACGCTACTGAGGATGGTCGAGGAAAGAGTACCGTTATAAAGAACCATCACCATATCACTATCTGTAACTGTTGGAACTCTGTGTGCGACAGTTATGATGGTACAATTTGGGAATTCCTTTCTGATGACCTTTTGGAGGAGAGCATCTGTTGTGGTGTCTATGGATGCAGTTGCTTCATCAAGAACCAATATTTTGTTCCTCCTAAGCAAGACTCGACCAAGGCAAAAAAGCTGGCGCTGACCTGCGCTCCAATTCTCTCCTTCATCGCTAACTGTCAATATCCAAAGCATAGTGCAGAATCAACAATTCTGGTTGAAATGTTTTTCTTTTTCTTATCTTTGCATGAATAAAAGTTCAAATGTTCTGAAATTCAAACTAGCACATCAAACAGAGATAACCAACAACATTAAACAAACCAGAAGAATCAAGAAGGTCGGGAAGGCTCCGGATGGTGCTCATCAATTCGCACTTCTCTATGGCCTGCAAAGAATCACATATAGACGTCACTATGGCTTATCTTATTTTACCCATATAGTTTGATTTATAAACGAGAAAAGGTCAAATCAACCATCTTGAACCAAGAAGTTCAACAGTTATTATAGGGGCACGAATCAAGAAATGATTCAATTCACCTCCCATATCTCATGGTCACTGTATAGGCCCAGAGGATCCAAGTTACTTCTTACAGTACCCTTGAAAAGAGTAGGCTCTTGGGGTATGATACTAAGATTAGTCCGAACATCCCTAAGACCAATTGAGCAAATGTCCAGTCCATCTATGAGGATCTTTCCACTAGCTGGTTCAACCAGACGGAACAAGGCACTTATCAATGTTGTTTTTCCACTACCCGTTCTTCCAACAACTCCCACTCTCTTGCCTTCTTCAAATGTGCACGTGATCCCTTTGAGAACTAGTGGAGAATTTGGTCTATACTTTATCTGAAAGTGAAAAAGCAAAGGAAGAACACTAATAGATTAGAAACTAAAAAAAAAAAAGGAAAGAAGGTTCCATAGAGTTTATGATGACAATAATGACCATTGGAACTTCTTAGAAAGGTTTTCATTTTTCCTCTTTGCCTTTTTTGATTTATGGTTGTCTAAGGGTAAAACAATGGAAATTGGATCTTTTTAGTTGTTAATATTTGGGTTTCTAGGTTCTTCAGTGACTTTCATTACCTTCAAGTCCAGTAAATCAATCCTCCCTTTGACAGGCCAAGAAGCTGGTGGCCTGTTCTCATTAATGATTGCAGGTGGTTCGGAAAGAAGGGTCATGAATTGCTTTATGCGTTCAACCGAGATGATATAGTTGGCAAGTGTGCATTGCCACCGAGTTGTAAATATTTGGCAAGCACTCATGCTCAGGGCATAAGAGAGTGACAAGCCCACAAATCCTGTGCAAACCAGCCATTCACCAACAAATAAACTATTAGATGAAGTAAATCTTCTGGGATCTATCACAACCAGATAAAATTGAGGAAGGAAGCAAAGTTATATAAGGTTGTCTAAGATTTTTAACAACACAGACAGAATACCCACATTTGCAAGTTGAAAATGGAAACTTAGCTACTCCATAGTAAAGAGAAAAACAGGAAAATGGACACTAAGATACTACATTCTATGGGCGTCATCACCATCAAACTGTGAAGGGAGAGAGTGTGGGACCATCCATAACATGAAATGAGCCCAATGGTGGATACCACTCACTTTCTCCACCACCATCCACCATTTCAGTAGACCATCACAACCCCAGTTGTTCAAGGTTTCCCCGGGTCTACTGCATTACAGTATCACTTCACAATAGCAGCAGTCAAGCAATGATAGAAATCCAAAGGTTTACTGGAAAACATACCAGGACTTATGGTACTTGGATGGAGAAAAACAAGGAAAATTGTAGCAGTGAATAAAATGATATTTTGCAGAGCCTCCACCCTCAGAAGCAACCACTCCATGGCCACATTTGAATAAAAGAAGAGCCTTGCGTCTGTGTCTATAAGATTAAGATTGTGCTGAATGAACCTTTCTAGCATAGCAAAAGCCCTAATGGTGACTACCCCAAGCGATGTCTCGGCAGTGCAGTTCAAAATGGGGGCCCTTGTTGTCCCATTAATTCTCACTAATTCCCTCACTGACGCTAGATAGTACCCCTTGAACATAATCAACAAACTTGGATTAGAAAGGATCTCTCGGATACAGTAATAGGTTTACATATTTGAACAGAAGATTGAACAAAAAGAAGCCAATGCAACCAAGATTTAAATAATTACTATCACTTGTTCTATAATAATTGGGTTGCATCAGTGTTTGTATCTTACTGTCTGGTACTTTTATTAGCCGACAATGAAATCAAAGATGTCTTAGAAAAAGCCCTGTATTTTCTTCTCAATAAATCAATGATGTGGTATGGATCATGCAAACTCCTGCATAAATAAATGGAAGTAGACCAGGATCAAATGGACTATGGAACCATAGTCTATCGTTCATGGGAAGACCATAGTCAATTGGATCATCACCATACAACGAATTAATGAACAGTAATGGAGAGAGGCAGGACCCACCTTTCGCTGAAGTCCTGTCTGGTGGATCACACTCTCGCCATTACCATCCATGATTTCAACAGATGGTGATCACACTCACACAAATAAACAACAAAAGCTTTTACCTGAATATAGAACGTAATTAACATAACGGGAACTGCCATGACAAGAACTTGCCATGTCACAGTGCACATGACGATCAGAATTGAGACAATCTCGAGCATTGGAACCAAAGAAAAATTGATGGAATATGGGATGTCAAAGTCTACCAAGCTCATATCAGAGGATGCCTGCAACTCAAAGTTTCCGTTGATAAGTTCATTAAAAAAAATTTTATGGCATTACAAATTGAAAAATCAAAGGGCATTGTTTATCAGGGAACCACAAGCATAGGGAATCTTTACCCTGGTCAAGATCCGGCCTACAGGTGTGGAATCGAAAAATGACATTGGAGCATTGAATATTGAATCCATGAAACCAGAGAAGAAGGATTTCGAAGCCCTTAGACCAAGAAGGGCCGTAAAGAAGGACCTCAGGTAAATAAAAACTAAACTGCTCATTGACATTGCAGAGTATACTCCAATAAAAACTCTACTGCTGATCTGAGGAATAAGAACGGCCACTGCCAACCAGTAAGTTGATAATGTTTGCAATAGAAGAAACACACATTGAACTAGTATAACTGAAGAAAGAAGAACCCATCCCCTTGCAATACTTATATAATCAACAAACGGTTTCAAACCCACATCACCAATCTCCTTCTCTTCATCTTGTATCAGCTGGTTAGAAGACAGCCCCTTCAGTGAAATTTCCCCTTCATCTTTTCCTTTCTCGGGCTGCAACCCACTATTAATTTTACAAGATTCAATCAAATGTCCCAGGTTTGGAGGTTGATCCAATGCTGTCATGGCTTCTTGGTGAGCATTAACAAGCTTCTCAAACATCATGCCAGTCCTCAACAGCCCTCCATAGCTCCCTGATTGTGTGATACGCCCACCTTCTAAAACCTTAAGCAGTCACAAACAAAAGTTAGTTTTGTAACATTATCTCAGTCCACAAATACTTAGTATATTTAGAGTCTTGTTGGAAGTCTTGATTACCAGAATTTCGTCAACCGCCGCCAGAAATTCAACCTGATGAGTCACAAGAACAACAGTTTTCTTTGACAGGGCCGATTTCACACAGTCCTGCAAATATGCATTATTTTAGCCTTCAAGTCACCATAGAAAGCATATGACTGGAAACAGAATGCAAGAGAGAAAAACTAAGAAGGTCAAGCATCTCCTATCTCCTACGCATCTCCCAAAATGGTTGCATATTAATGCTTCAGTCTAGCCAACTTATCAATTTAATTTTCATAATTCTTGGTTGCTATTTTAGTGTTCCTAATATTGGAGGGTAGAAAAATTTGTAATATCATTCATTTACCATGTAGGTGTTTGTGTATACTTTATGGAAAAAGTTTATATAAATGTGAGGCTCTAAACAATCAAATTAGGGCGCACCTCAAAATTTTCACTAGAAGAGGTTCTTTTGATGCCCAAATATCCTCAAATTTATCATCTCAACATCAAGATGCATGGACATGAGAAAAAAAAGATTTCAATTTTTGGAAATAGTGCATCTTGTAATGTATTTTTGGACAGTCAATTTTTAAGATTTTCAAGATTTCTTAGATATGCTCGATCTACATTATTGAAGATTTAAATTTTATAATTAGTGATGAAAATATATTTTTAAGGCAATCACAAAGATTTCCAGTATTGAAACCACATTTCTAGACACTATTTGAAAGTGCGCTCTATTTTGGCTGTTTAGAGCCTCGGCTCTATACAAACTGCACCCATACTTTATTTCTTATATTCTTTAGGTTGCAATGTGTAAGGAGCCTCAGTTGTAAACTTGTAATGTTACTTATAAAGGTAAAATGACTAAAACTATGTTGTACATACATTGCCTATTCAAAGTTCATTCGAAGACTAAGGAAAACACAATACAATCACCACCATCTTGTAATCCCTACTCTAATCCTCTCACTCCTACTCTCTACAACATACCAAAAAAAAAACAAAATTAGTGAAATATAAAGAATAGGGATAAAAAGAAATTGAATGAGCACATTGTTTCCTTACATTAAAAAGGATGGCAGCCGTGTGTGCATCAACAGCACTAAAAGGGTCGTCAAGAAGGTAGACATCAGCATCATTGTAGACAGCTCTAGCAAGCTGAAGTCTTTGTTTCTGACCACCACTCAAATTGAGTCCCCTCTCTCCAATTATTGTGAGATCACCATGTTCAAAATTGTTCAGATCCTTGTCCAAGGCACAAGCTCCTATGGCCTTATAATAACTGGTCTTGTCCATTGGTTTCCCATAGAGTATATTATCACGAATTGTCCCGCTCTGTATCCAAGCTGTTTGGGCAACATAAGCAACAGAACCATTGATTTGAGCCTACACAGATAAAAAGTGTGGGCCAACAATTAATTGTTATCGTACATGCATCCAATACTCAACTATAGTTTTTGGATCACTGAAAATATTTTATTTGTTTTGCTTGTGCATGATAACAGTAATCTGTCTACCTATCTACTGCTCCATGTTTTTCATTGACTTTGAATTTCATCCAGCTTAAACACATATGTGCACATGAAAGCGCATGCATGTGTGCGTACACACTATTGGTTTGGCCTTCTTGCATGCATGGGCCATTACAAGTCATTAATTGCAAAAACAATTGTTTGCCAAAATTAATCTAATGGGCTTATGAATGTCCAAATATTAACATACGATAAATAAAAAATGGGGAGGAAAGTATATTACAATCCGGTGGACAATGAAAAGGGCCATCACCTTCTAGTGAAGTGATGGATGGCTATGGAGAGAGCAGGACCCACCATTTGGGTCGCCTGATTCCAATCAGTCTTACTCTCTCACGACAACCATCCATCATCATTTGGCTGTGCTAACCCTGAGGAACATGGCTTTTGAGGATTATAGCATAGTTCCAAACTACTAATAACAAACTCACTGATCCAGAGACATTCGGTATCTCGCCAAGCATGGCATATAGAAGTGCAGATTTTCCTGAACCAACAGGGCCACAAACTGCTACTTTGCTCCCTCTTGTTATTTCCAAGTTAACATCCCTTAGTGTAGGAATGTTTTCATAGGGGTTCCAACTGAAAATTCCATCAGTTATCTTCACATCGTAATCAGAACCATTAAAATGACACCTTCTGATATTCTCCATCTTTAACTCATCCTCCAACAAGAAACGGCCAATCCGATGCATTGAAATCATCACCTGAATTATAACAGTGAAGGCCTCAGGGAGCAACCTTACAGGTTCGCACATAACCCTCAGTGCAGCCAAAACAGTGAAAATTGTGCTAGCATTCAAAGCAGCAGTCCCCATAATGGCACAGCTTGCAAATATCACAGAAGAAACAAACACAGGTGCCATCCAAAAGAACAGAATTCCAAAGGTCTTCTTCATCTGGGCAGAAGTTAACCATTTGAATTCATTCTCTCTCATAGAGAGAATGCGACCCTTGAATTTCTCCTCCCAAGCCTGCAACTTGATGATCTTCATGTTGTTTAGGACCTCTGAAGTGGCCCGAAGCCTCTCGTCTTGGGCGTTCATAAATTGGGTCTGGCAGTTTTGAAGTATCTTAGCAATGGGAATGTTTAACAAAGAGAGAATTATGATTGGAACCAAGCCAGGAAGAGCACTCCAGCCAACAATTAGAAAGAGAACTAGTACGGCAAAGATCAGCTGAAGAAGGGAGCTCCAAGCTGTGTGTAACCACCATGGAAATTCCCCAAGCCGATAACAATCAACACCAATATAGTTCACAATTTCCCCTGTTGAATGTCTCCTCCTTCCCAAACTAGAGAGCTTAAGCTGCTTACTATAGATAGCTGCCATTATAGCTGATCTCATCTTCATACCTGTCCTCCTAGACCCAAAATACCAATGCCTTTGAGAGAGAGATTCTACGACCTTCAAGATTCCTAATGTTCCTACTAATAAGAATCCTTTGTACAATTCGCGCTTCTCATGGCCCATAAATTTCACAAATGAATATAGTAACAATGGACAAACCGAAGTTGAGACTGCTCTAAGAAATGCATAGATACCAGTGAACACCATCTCTTTAGAGTAACAATCACTCAAAGCTTTGAAGACCAAATTGTCGGTATCCCCTCTTTCTCTACGGACTTCCCAGGCCTTAGAGAAGGCCTCATAGGCCAGAAGAGCCTTGTCTTCTATTGCTAAAGGTGGAACGTCATCAATGTTTAAAGGTTTGGTGTAGCCCAATCGTAGTAAAGGATTGACCCAAGAAAATGTGAGGGAACTTAAGAACCTTCTTGTGTTACATGGTTCTATTGCTTTTCTGCCATGTTTATTCAATAGAGATTGGGACAAATCTTTTGTTTCTGTGTGATGAGAGAAAAGAACTCCAAGAAGTTTTAATGCACAGAAAAGAAGCAACAAGCTTATGGGCCAAGATACCAAGTCTAGGATCTTAAGTGAATGTGCACTCACTAAGAGCTTAATGTTTAAGGCAGATACAAGGAGAGAGAAGAAGACCCACCAAACCAAACTCAGGATTTTCACCCATTTGAACTTCCGAATGATAAGAGAGACTGATAAAGCTATCCAAACTAATCCCCTCACAAAATAAAGAGTCCAACTCCAAAACAAGGAGCTCTCAGGTTTCCATAGAAGAATCCATAAGCCATCAGCAAAACATACAACACCAACAGTAGCACAAAATACTGAAATGATAATGAATAACCCTGATCTGTGTGTTTCTAAATGGATTGTGTGATTCCTGAGGCTAGAAACTATCAAAACCAGAAAGAAAAGAATGAGGAAGAATATATTTAAACCATCTATTACACCACTTAGAACACATGTTGAACCTGATTTGAGTTCCACCCCACATATCCATGAAAGTCTCTCTGCATATACCAAAGAGAACAAAGAAATAGTTAAGTCATCAATTGAATATCTAAACGCTCCAGAATAGAAACTAAAGATCCAAGTGGATATGTCAGACAAAAGGAAATAAAAATCCCACAATTATATTGCCAGGCATCATCCCTTCCCAATCTAAATTCCTTTATAGTGTATCATTAGAGTGCTAGTATGAAACTAAAAATAAAATAAACCACGGAAAGTTCTCTAAAATGAAAGTTCAAAATAAACCATGGAAAGTTCTCTAAAATGAAAGTTCAAACCCATGATAGCTTTTGGAATTCTGCAATTTTCCGCTGATATTGGAAATCAATCCAATATGTTTACATTGAATTCTTATCATTTTTTTGGATAATTTATCTGCATACGAGGTAGGAATGGAACCGAGACATAATGTTGTGGCTCCACCACCCTCACAAGCCATGCCCCAATAAATACTTTACATTGTTTTTTACTAGAATTGCCTCATTTTTTATATTACAAACTCATAATTCAGCAGAAAATCCAGCATTCAGCACTCTGTCCAACTTTATATCAATCTGAAAATCGTATTCTGGAAATAAATTTTGTCCCAAAATCTAGCCTCAGCCAAAACAGTTCCTCGATTAAGGTCTAAAAATGGAAGAGAAAAAGAATTTCAATTAAAACAAGAGAAGTGTAAAATGAAATTCAAACATACCAACCAATTATTTTAACAGCAAAAAAAGAGGATGA
This sequence comes from Amborella trichopoda, assembly GCF_000471905.2. The sequence goes on along the minus strand of NW_006499905.1, from coordinate 4,621,863 downwards.
AGAAAGATAACAGCAAAAAAAAGGAAAAGAGAAAATAGAATTACATGCCAAGAATGAAGAATCATAACATTGTAAAATGTATATCAATTAAAATGTAAAATATCAAAATTAATCGCATATCAATAAAATGCATCCTGGATATAAAGTACTTGAATTACACAAAAGGCAATTTGATCAAATAAGTTAAAAGAGACATAGACTCAAATACTCACTGAACCCCATGATCAAAGAAACTGCAAGAGAAGAAATCCAAAAGCAGGAAATAAAGCAATCCAAGGATTGAAGGCCAAAGTCACCAAGTAGGTAATTGTTGTGTTGAGTCCGTGGATTCAAGTTGTAGAAGGAAATTCTTGAGAGAGAAAGAAGGTTTCACAATTCATATTTTTACTCTCTTTGTCTTCTCTATTATCTATTTTCAATTTTGCAAATGATAAAAGCTCCATAAAGCTGTACATGTCAAACACTATGAGTGAATATTTCACAATGAACTGATGAGGAGTGTGTGGATGTGTGAGAGAGGGAGAGGAAGAAAGGAGAAGAACCAAGAACAAGAACAACTAGAAAACAAACAAGTCACGTATATGTACAACCAGGAGTAAAGAGACATGCAAATCAAAGGGTTAGATTCGTGATGGCCCGAACCCTGACCATAAGAAATCTGAGAAATCTTACACGTAAACACTAACCAGAGTCTTAAATGCTACATATAAATATAAATATAGTTTATAAAATTGTTGTACAACCAACTCGTCTTAAACTCGAGTTACTGACCGAGGCCCCTCTCGGCAGAGTTTCAGAACCATGGAAAGCAATGAATAACCACGGAGAAGAAGAAGAGAAAACGGAAAGAGCCAACTACCTTGTAGACTCTTTGAGAATCCCATTTTCTCAGATTGTGTCAACTCGAGCAGGCTGTTTGATCTTTTAAATCCTCAACTGATCCATGAATCGACAATGAGGTTAAGGCGCGCCTTGAAAATTCATTAGAAAGGATTGTTTCGATGCTGTTTAATCATCAAATTTTATAATTATATATTAAAATAAATTTTCAGACCAGTTAGGATATACTATTTGAAAGTGTATCGTAAACCACATCCTTTTCATATTAATACTGACCCCCTCACGAAAGCAACCCGACATTAAAATGATTCAGCGTGGTCCCCTAGACTTTGAAACATATCCGTAATAATATAAGGGAAAATTGTATAAAATCCTAAAAAATGGAGCTTCTAAGCAATTTACCGAACCTTATCCCTAACAAAAAAAAACTAAAATACCCCTCCGTTGATGAAAATCCTTGGGGGGAAGAATAGACCCCCTCTTAGGATTAAAGGCAGTGTCTTTAGACTATCGATCGCAAAGATCAGGCTATTACTATAACGGTAAAAACTCTGTAAATTTCTGTGTACTTTTTTATGGCCATGAAACCCTTCTTAAAGAGAGATGGAGGAGGCCGTTCTCTAACGTTCGGCTTCCTCCTCAAATTTCTAAGAAAACGTGGCTCTATAATCCTGAGAAGTGGGTGGTTACTTTCTAGCCGTTAAATAATGACACTTTCTCTCTAAGAAGCCTCTCTTTTTTAGTGATAAGCATTAAATTATAAGAGAGAAAAATATTGTACGTTTAAAAGGCCCCATGGCCACACACATACTAACATCTCCCACTTGGCCATGAGTGTCAGATATATTGAAATATCATAAAGTCTTTACCACTTAATGAATTTAACATTTATGTGCATATTTTTGTCATAAGACTTTCAAGCAAGTGCGATTATACATCTCATAACAAAAAATATCCAAAGTCATATCATAGTTTTTCACGCTAATGCAGTTTTTCCTCTTATGACCAAAACATCAAAAAATATCTCATTTGGGAGTTCCTGACTTAAATAGTTTCAAGTCCCATCAAAACTTCATGTTTTGATAATATTTTTGCACTCACTCCCTTTGTTAAAGGGTCAGCAATCATATCTGAAGATGGCAAATAACTTACAGTTATTTCATTCTTTCCAATAATATCATAAATATAATGATAATCAATTTCAATGTGCTTACCCTTGGAACCATAAGCTCTATTTCTAATTGATGAAATAGCAGCCTGATTACACAAAAAATTTTACCAGGTCCGTCGGCTATATCCAGCTTCAAATAATTTATGAAGCGTTTAATCCAGACGGCATAAGTTGTAGCAATGCTACAAGCAATATATTCGGCTTTCATAGTATACCGAGCTACATAACCTTGTTTCTTATTAGACCAAGAAATACATCCACCATCAAAGAGGAATACAACTCTTGAGGTTGATTTTCTATCATCTGGGTCTCCTACAACATCTGCATCAGAGTATCCAGAAACCTCTAAGTTGTCAGCTTGGAACCACAACTTGTAATTTTTAGTTTTCTGAATATATCTGAGTATCTTTTTTACAGCTTACTAATGAGCCATCCCAAAATTACTCTGAATCTACTTACAAGACCATATGCATGACTCAAATAAGGTCTTGTACACAACATGGGATAATTTATGCATCCTACAGCTAGAGCATATGGAATTTTTTCCATTTTAGCTTTGTCACCATCATTTAATGGATACATTTTCTTTGATGATTTTAAGCCTATGCAAACAGGTGTATCTATACGCTTGTAATTTTCCATCTTAAATATCTTTAAAACATTTTCTAAATAATTTTTTTAAGATAAACATAGAAGTATTGAATTTTCTATCTCTTGTTATCTTAATGCCCAATACATATGAGGCTTTTCCCATATCTTTCATCTCAAAATGGGAACTTAGCCATGATTTGGTATAGATAATCATGCCAATATCATTACCGGCTATCAAAATATCATCCACATATAGTGACAATATAACAAAATTGCTCCCACTATTCTAGATATATACACAATGGTCTAACCTGTTGGCTATATAACCAATTTCATTGATTACATTATGAAAAGTAAAGTATCATTGTCTAAAAGATTGTTTTAGACCATATAAAGATTTCCTAAGTTTATATATTTTGTCTTCTTAGCCTTTAATTATATATCCTTCTAGTTGTTTCGTGTATATATTTTTTTTTAATTCTCCATTTAAGAAAACTGTTTTGACATCCATCTGAAATAATTCTAGATCATAATATGTAACTAATGCAAGGATGATCCTAATAGATGATAATTTTGCTACTAAAGAATAAGTTTCTATATAATCTATACCTTCCCGTTGGGTAAATCCTTTAGCTACCAACCTAGCTTTATATTTATCAATGGATTCATTTGCATTAAGCTTTTTCTTTATGATCCATTTGCAACCGATGGCTTTTCTATCTTTAGGGAGGTCAACCAACTCCCAGACTTGATTTCTTTTAATATAATCAAGTTTATCATCCATGGCTTGAGTCTACTCAGCTGAGTCATGTGAGCTAATAGCTTCACTATAGCTACGAGGTTCATCTATTGTATCCTCACTCATTGAAGAGTAATTATCTTCATTCATAAATACATAAAATTCTTCTAAAGTCATAGGTGGGGCTTTAGTTTTTTTAGGCCTATCTGGTATACTTGATTCAATTGAATCATTCTCACCAAATGTAGAGGGAGTCTAAGAAACAGGGTCTTCCAGACCCTTATCTTTATCAATTTCATGTAAGTTAATTGGCTTATTTAAAATTTTTTCATCATCTATATTTTTTAAGAAATGAGCATCACAACTCTCTACTAATGATCTAGTATCATGGTTATAGAATTTATACACTTTAGATTTTTCTGAATAGCCTATAAACGAGCATTTTATAGTTTTACTTTGTAATTTATTTCTATTTTGTGGTGGTATAAACACATGTGCCCAAGAACCCCAAACTTTCAAGATAATAAGGTCAGGTTTCCTACCTGTCCATAATTCATATGGGGTCAAGTCTATAGATTTAGTTGGAACATGATTCATGAAATATATTACAGTGTTGAGAGCCTTACCCCAAAATGAGGTGATAAATTTGAATGGCTCATCATGGACCTAACCATATCCATTAGAGTTCTATTTCTCCTTTCAGCTACACCATTTTGTTGTGGTGTATATGGCATAGTTGTTTGGTGAATTATACCATGCTCCTTACAAAATTCAGAAAATAATGCGGAACAATATTCACCTTCCCTATCTGTTTGAAGAATTTTAATATGTCTACCTAACTGATTTTCTACCTCAACTTTATATTCTTTAAATGTTTCTAATGCATCTGATTTCTTACTAATTAGGTATATATATCCATAACGTGAATAATCGTCTATAAATGTTATGAAATATTCCATACCTCTATGTGTTTTCACATTTAATGGGCCACATATATCAAAGTGAACAATACTAAGTAGTTCACTAGACCTTTTCCCTTTAGGAAAATGATTCTTAGTTAATTGACCAAAAATATATGACTCACATGTTTTGAATACAATTTCTCATAAATTGGGAAGCAAGCATCTTTTAACCATTTGATTCATTTTGTCTTTATTTATATGTCATAATCTTAAGTACCATAAATATGGATCATCCATACACATAAAAGCTTCAAAAGAAGCATCAATATACCCAAAAACTGATGAACTTTCATTAATATTCCGTCGGTACAAATTGTCAACTTGAGTATTATACACCGAAGCTTTAGAATACTTCCCAATGGTAACCCGACCAAACCTGAACCCTATTTCATAACCCTTGTCGTCTAGCCTTGAAATAGAAATCAAATTGCACGTCATATTAAGCGCATATAATGTATCAGTCAATAAGAGATTTGTTCATCTTGGTAAACACAGCTTGAAAGTACCAACACCTAGTATATCGCAGTAGGTGTCATTTCCCATATAAATCCGCTGGTTACCGGCTGCAATCTCTTTCAATTCTGTGAATCCATCCTTGGTCCTCGAGACATGTCGAGTGGAGGTTGAGTTGACCCACCAATTTCTCAGGTCATGATCGGCAACTATTGTTTCAAGAACTACGCAGATCAAGTCATTTCTCTTATTTTGATTATTTCAAGGTTGTTATTTTGTTTCATATTTTTATTTTTCAGCTTAGGACAATTAAACTTGATATGCCCAATTTCCTTACAATAAAAACAGATTTTATCAACTTTATTTTTTTTATTTTTAAAATTTCTCCTCATTCTCTTATACCTAGTATTTTTTTGATAATTGAAAGGTTTCTTGAGGATCTGAGAAGATGAACTTTGGGCAAAGTGGCGTTCATTTGACTTCTTCCTCATTCTTGTCTCAGCTTCAATACTAAGATGCATGGGAAGATTTAACATGGTTATCCCTTGTGCAGAATGGTTCAATACAATTACAACAGACTCCCAAGATGGACGGAGACTGTGAAGAACAATAGATACTTGCATGCGATCGAAAACTGGGTTCCCAGCTGTAGCAAGTTCATTTGCAAGCACTGTCATTTTATTGACATGCTCGATCACTGAGTCCGTTTCTTTCATTCTGTAAGAATTGTATTTTTCTAACAACAATTGTACATGATTATCAGAAAGTGGTCACATACTTTTCAGATAGGGTGCCTATCATACTTTGAGTTGTGGTGTAATCTTTAAAGACTCTAATTAAATCATCTTCCCTAAAGCTCAACATAGTAGTCGTAGCTACTTTATCATCTTCTAACCATTTTTCAAGTCTCATTCTGGCTTGACCATTGGCATTAGGCTCTAAAACTAGTGGTTCTGTTTCTAGGACATAATCTACAATATATTGAAAAAGAATATATCCAATTTTTCTTTTCCACATAGAAAAATTGGTCCCATTGAGTTTTTCAAGTTTGGATAATTCTGACATGACTAGCCTAGATGCCATTTTAAATTTTTAGATAATACCTAAAAGTTCAAAAACAAAATTAATTGTGCTTAAGAAAAGGTTGTCTGCTAGCTAAATCAATAAGTTTGCCGACTCTCAGTGAGTTGCAACTTCAAAGAAAAATTTTCTCAAACAGTTTATGTTCGCACTGCTGTGATGCAACAAACAATTAATAAAGTAAGGCAACAACTACTTTTATGTCAAATCTTGCATAAGAATATTTTTCATAAATATGTGAAAATGTCTTAGCACAAGATAGAGAGTCTACAATGATATTTGATATTTTTCAACAAAAAATATAGTATTGCATAATCACAAAAAAAAAAAAAAGGAAAATTCACAAAATCAAGATCATGAAATTTTCTAACTTAAAGAGACTAAAGTATAGGATAATTATGCAATGCAGTGACAATTGTTATTCAAATAAATATGTCGAAAATTCCTAAATTATAGGTCACAAAAAATAAATAAATAAATAAACATATGCAATTGATATGTAAGCCTTTACTCCAATAGAATTGGCGCATGCATAATAAGATTCAATAATAATAATAATATGCACTAATTTTCAGCAACAAAAAGATGGAAGAAAGAAGATGCCAGCCATGCTTTTCAGCAGTCCATGGTCAGTAAAAAAAAAAAGTAATATAACAATACGTAAATTTAGATGCTCAGCGACCTTGTATAAAGTAGAAGAATTTTTTTTTTTTTTACAGTCTTTACAAATTACTATTACTATTATTATTATTAATTTTATTAAAAAATAGAGAGAAGAATTATTTGCCTTATTTTCTGTTACTTGACCATGGCTCAATCATGTACTATATCAGCAACTTGATATGAGAGAAAATAACAGATAACTCTTCTGCAACAACCTTAAGCTTAGTTTCTCTCTTCCTACTCTTTTGATGATTCTTCTAGCAACTTTATCTCTTTAACTTTTCTCTACAAAAGATTAAACAGAGGACTCATCCGAGTACGCTATGATCACATAAGCCAAACGCAATCTAAAGAGAGAAAATATGGCAAAAGAATTTACGGAAAGAAAATATTCTCGAACCAACAATACCAGTAAAAACAAACACTGAATCGCAAATGAGGAGCAATAAATTAAGAGAGAAATTTATAATAAATAAATAAATTCAGATTATTAAATTTAAGGTTAGAAAAAAAAATTATAGCAAGATATATGTGAATGACAAAGCACAATATCAAAGTTACTGTAAATTAAACTCAGGAAAAAAATATATATATAAAATAGCAAAAACAAAAATGGGACCTGTAGGTTATGAGCCGACCACACTTCCACAACCTGGCTCTGATACCAATGTTGAAAATCCTTGAGGGAAGAGAAGGACCCACTCCTAAGATTAGGGGCAGTGTCTTTAGACTATCGATCGCAAAGATCAGACTTTTACCGGAACTGTGAGAACTCTGTAAGAAACCCTTCTTAAATAGGGATGGAGGAGTTCTCCAACGCTCGGCTTCCTCATGAAATCTCTGAGAAAACATGGCTTATAATCCAGCGAAGTGGGTGGTTACTTTCTAGTCGTTAAATAACGGCACTTTCTCTCTCTAAAAAACCTCTATTTTTTAGTGATAAGCATTAAATTATAAGCAAGAGAAATATTGCGAGTTTAAAGGCCCCATGGCCCCACACACATACCAACATCCCTTACTTCATACGTTGACCATGCCGGTCCGACACTTCACCATGGCGGTCCAGCGTTTGTAAGAGGCGGTCTGGTGCTTAAGTCACTGATTTGGAACGGTCCGACACTTCACCATGACAGTCCGACACTTCATCATGGCGATCCGAAGTTTAGAAGAGGCGGTCCAGCATTTGTTTCTAGATTAATGGGTGGTCCAGTATTTGTGAGCTATGGTCCAGCAAAATTGAAAATTGTGTATGGAATAGGCGACCCGATGGTGTACAGTTTCGGTTCGGCATAATGGATGGGTCCAGCAATAAACAACCGCGATATGGCATTTCCTTTCATGGGATCTGAAAATGATTTGTTGTATATAGAAAAGGTTATTTTCGCTAAAAAAAATGAACTTTTTGCATTGGCGGTATTTGCTATAAACTTGATTTTTGAAAAAAATATACTAAGAAAAATTAGGGAGGATAAAGTGCTTATTTTTTTGGGTGTTTTATGCAATTTTCCTATAATATAACATTAAAAATTATTGTGTGTGGTGTCCCTTAGGCCTGTGATCCTTCACAAAAGAATTCTTCAAAAGGCTAAAATGTCAACTTTTTCTTTGTACAATACTCGCGCTCAAAACAAGATCGCATGTTCCCTTAGATACATGATCCTGGAGTAAAGAATTCTATGAAAGGCTTAAATTTTAAATTTTTCTTCATAAAATGCTCGTGTTCAAAAAAGTAGATCGTTAAATGTTTTATGCATAAAATATTTTTAAGTAAATTTTTTTTACCTAGTTAATTATATTTTATATATTTATAATTAAAATATCTACTTTTTGCAGTACATGAAATTCAAATTTAACAATAATAGGAGTAATGAGGATGAGGTGGTTAGATTGATGTTCAAGTAATAGTGATATGAGTGCACTTTCGATATCGTGTGTCGATAATCCAGAAAAATAGAGAGATTGATGAAGATATCACAAATAGAATTGGAGTTAAGTAAGTAAAATAAAGATGGGCTACATGAGTTTTATTTGATCACCGCATACCAATAAAATTAAATGGAAAACTCTATAGCACAGTTGTTAGACCAGGTGTACTTTATGAGGAAGAATATTAGGCAGTTTAGAAATAATATACCCACAAGATAAGTGTAACTTAGAGATCGGCTTTACTTTATGAGGCGGAATATTTGTGGTTCAAAAATAATATACACACAAGATAAGTGAAGCTTACATGAGGCCATTGAAATGGATGAGTGATAAGATAAGAAGAGATAGAATTTCAAATAAAAACATTTCAAAAAACTTAGATATAAATTTATAAATAATAAAAAATAAATTTACGTGGGGTGGCCATGTGCAGCAACCCATCACCGGTTAAAAGTTATAAGTTATTCAAAAAAGCGAAGAAAAATAAATAAAGATAAACCCCAAACAATATGGTTGAAAGTCGTAGAAAAAATTATGTAAGGATTTATAACACGACCGCACACGTGACCCTTGATGGAGATGGCAAATCAAAATTTTATGCAGCCCAAAATCGGAAAAGAGCTCTCAGTAATGATGACAGTTAGGCACTTTTTTTTTCTAATGGATCACATCAGCTAATAAATGTATGAAGTACAAAAGTTACTTATTTGGCTTTTCAAACGATCAAATACCTTGGAAAGTACGACAGTATCATACTTATTTATTTTAATTAAAATATTTCATAAATTTTAAAGAGTATTAGTATGTGCATCATATTGAAAACAATTGTAAAATAAATAATTTAATCAAATTAAATAAAAAAATATTTTTATATTTCTTATTTTTAACTTTCATTTTTTGATAAATTTAAAGTTTAAAAAAATACCTTCTAACTCTTAATTATTTTAAACTTATTTTTTAATCTAACAAATGTGAAAAATACATATTATTTTTAATCTCAATCATTTCTCTATCTTCATATATGTACGCCAAATTTCTATTTTCCACCCTTTTCTTGTGTCTCTCTCCTCTTGAGTTTTTCCAAACACTTCTTTTTGCTCTCACATCAATGAAATTATTTTATCTCTCTATAAGTTGGGGAGGATGACTTTTAAAAAAGATATGTTTTTCTAAATTTGGTTGGCCCAAAAAAATGGATTTAAATTAACTCCGAAGATTAGAAGAAATAAAATCTACCAATTTTATACCTCAAATTACCTTTTAAAACCTTAGGTTTATTGTGAAATGAAACTTAAAAATAGAGATATAGAGATATTTTTCTTTAAATAAATTTTACAGTCATATTATTTCTCAAATGGATTGTATACAATAAGACCATTTACCTCTGATACAATGTGGTGACAATTTCTTACAACCATTTGATGTAAAATTTGATAGCTTGGACGCGTCACAATGTTTGAATTTTTTTTTTTGAAGTTTGAGTTTGGTCAATAGAATAATTGCAACCACCCAATTTTACATTCAATGATCAAGATTAATGTGACCACCTTGTATCAAAGATAAATGATTTCACTTTATACTTTCCCTTTTTAAGATTGTATGAAATGAAACCGTTTATCTTTGATGCGAAGTGGTCACAATTCTTTTCAATCATTTGATGTGAAATTTGATAGCTTGGATGTGTCACAAAGATCGAAAAACTTTATTTGGAAGTTTGAGTTTGGTCAGTGGAATAATTATAACGACCCAATTCACATCCAAATGATCAAGATTAATGTGACCATCTTGTATCAAAGAGAAATGGTCTCATTCTACACTTTTCCTTTTTAAAATACTCGTTGTAAAATCTATAAACATCATATTAAGGCTACATTTTTAAAATATAAACTAATTTAAGAATACTTTATTTTATGAGCATAGATTCAAAAATATCAAATTCTTAAAATATTGCTTATTAAAATGAATTAAATTATAACTATAAAATATAATTTATAATTTAATAACATCATTAATTCATAATTTGTATTAATTATATATATATATATATATATGCAAACTCTTCTCAATGTTTATAGGAGAAAATAGACAGTGATTTCGCTCCCTCATCACCCTCCAAACTTCTCACATGATCACAGTTGTCCGGTAGTGTTTCAATTTTCATTTATTTTCTACATATCCAAATTACTTGAAATTTGGAGCGTGTATACATCTTAGTGATGCGCACCTAATAAAATAATGAAAAAAATAATTCGTAAAATTTAAATTAACCAAATTTTCACAAAGATGTATATCTTACTAAGATACATACATACTCCAAATTTCAGATCATTTCGATTAGTAAAAATTAAATAGAAAAATTAAAATACTAATCAAGACAAACTATGATCGTGTGACGGAGTTTGGATGGTGATGAAGGT
>NW_006499905.1:4519093-4581656 GCF_000471905.2 Amborella trichopoda | reverse complement strand
ATCGAGATTGTATACAACGAGATTATTTACCTTTGATATAAGGTAGTCATAATTACTTACAACTACCTGATATGAAATCTGATAGTTTGAGTGTGTCACAAAGTTTGAAAAAAATTCTTTTAGAGTTTGAGCGTGGTCAAGGGAATAAATGCAACCACCCAATTTTCTATCCAATGGTCAAAATTAATTGTGACCACCTTGTACCAGAAGAATATAGTCTCCTTCTATACTTTTCCTTTTTTATAGTATTTTCCATTATTTGCTCTTCTTTCCTGTCTTTGCTAAACTATTGTTTACTCTCGGTTTTTGCTATACTATCGCTTGCTCTCTTATGTTCTTTATCTTGTTTGACGAAACGAAAACAACCCGCCTAAATACCCCCTTCAATAATTGAGCCACAGGGTTGGGACAAAATATGAGCAAAGTCCAGGCCACCACGGCTCGTTAGGGGCCCAACTCCACAACTGGACCCATATAAAAGATCTCTTTATTTTTAGGTTATTAAAAATAAACTTTAAATTTTTCAACATCATTCACACCCATTTTCACTATTGCTCTCACAATCCACTCAAATCGGAGATGGTTTATAGAGGGTTCAAGCCTCGATCATAGTGGATTTAAGTCATGATGTGAAGTTAGCATTTGAATCATCATAGTACATATATAACTGTGATGGTAGGCTACATTATAACGGTTAATAAAGAACCATGATGCAAACCATGGCAGTCGCACCACCGTGATACCCCTTTCACAGACCTCAAACACATATCCCATAAAACCCCCATTTCAATGCCCCAATCCCTTCTTCCTCTCTCGCACTCTGTCATTGCGTTTTCTCTCCCTCTCTCATTGACAGAACTAACTGTTTCCACCTCTTGTGCACTCTCCCTCTCTCTCTCTCTCTAACACTGCAAGGACTCCATATCTTTCTCTCAGTCATATATCTCTAGCATTTGTTAGCACTGTGATGCTTATATCGCAGTTCTAGTAGAACCGTGATGGTTAGATAGCCCAATCACGGTTGAACTACCGTAATGGCCAACGAAGTGCTATAACGGTTTTGTAAGTATCGTGTGTTAGAAAATATCCCGAATTTGTGATCTAACGATAATTATAATATAACGGTAATATTATCCATAATTTAAGTGAGTCAATTCTTCAATATTAAGATAAGGATCAGTGATAATCATCTCCCCCACTATCTGTTAAAGATAACCACGGGTTAGGATACAGAAAAGAAATATGATAAAAAAATGATATAAGATAAATGAAATAAACATAATAAGAAATTGATAAAAGATAAAGGAAAGAAACATAATAAAGAAATAATATAAGATAAAGGAAAGAAACATAATAAGTGAATGATATAAAGGGACGGTCCCAGCTCTTGCTCTCTCTCCATAATGAAGCTTCCCATCAAGCTTGGAGGAGAAAATACGTGAAGGCCAATCCACCCCTTTTATACATCAGAACAAGAAGTTGTTTTCTTTTATTGTTGTATCATGAAATGTATGTTTACATCTACTGTTTTATTTTTGTTTTTCAGTAAACATGAACAACAATCCAAAAGATTTACATGTTTTTAGGTCCCTAAATCAGTAAATCTATACGTTATTTTTTAATGTGGTATCAGAGCTCTGGTCAGCTTGTTCAAGAAGACCAAAAACAAATTTTCTCATACAATTTTTAATGGCATAAGAGATCCTGACCGTCTATTGCCGGCCCTGGTCAAAACCCATTCCTTACTTTCTAATACCGTGCACGACCCCCTACGTTTTAGATTTCCAAATCTAAAGTTTTGTCTCTCCTTTCTTGAAACGGATTTCCCCTCCTTTTTCTCTCTCTAAAGTTTCGACGCTTTCCCTATTTTGGCTTTTTATTAAATAAAAATAAAATTGTCACCTAGGGGGGATTTGAACCATAACCACGCTAGTACTTGCGGGTGAATGGTAACCACGGAGAGGGATAACAACTGCAAAGGCATTGATTGCTTGGATTGGTGTGAGGTTTAATAATCATAGGAAATGAAAAGTATAATCCAACAGATCATGGAAAACCGTATTCCATTTAGGTCATCACCATTCCATGGCATGATGGAGAGAAAGTGAGATCTTTCATAAAGTGAGATCTTTCATAGGGGTCATGCCTTGTCCGGATGGGTCCCTGTCTTTCTACCATTTCACAGCATGGTGATGACCCCAATGGACAATGGTGGATTTTGTTCTCAGGCAATAGGAGTTGGGGGTGAATCATATATATTTTGAATTAAAAAAATAATTGTGTGAATCATCAAAGAGCCCACAAATTGGTGTTGAGCCATCACAGATAAAAATCAAACCCAAAGGTGTTTTTTTATTTGTATGACTTGGCAGAATAGGGTGGTTGGTATGAACACTACAGACTTAGACGGCGTTAAACCCAAAGGAGTAACGTCTTTGTTATCTATAATGTTTGTGATCATCCAGCCCTATAGTGGACATAAGGATTAATTGTTCACTAACAAGAGACCATTAATGTGTCATAATCTCAGTCCAAAAAAGGGGTTGTGATGATGTATCGGTTTATTAAAGGTACTTCATTTTAAAATAATAAAACGTAATTACTCAATTTTATGGGTAAATATAACTTTGTGAGCATAATTGTTTTAAAATCATGGCAACTCTAAATCCCTCTTCACTTACTGGATACTTAGTCGGAATTGAAACTCTCAATGGATTTAATTTCTCTAATTGGAAGCAAAAGATTGAGATCACTCTAGGCATTTTGGATCTTGATTTAGCCTTGCGTGAAGATGAACCTCTCAAGCCCTGAGCCCAACAACGAGAGCATTAATGAACAGAAAACCAAATATGCAAAATGGAAAAGGTCTAACAGGATGAGCCTCATGATTATGAAGGGGTCTATCAGTAAGACTATACGAGGTGCTATTCCTGATGAAGATAATGCTGAGAGTTTCGTGAGCAAGCTACAAGAACAATTTGTATTTCCCACTAAATCCCTAGCGAATGCCCTTATGACAAAGTTACTGACCACTAGGTATGATGGTCACAACTCTATCCAGGACCATATTATGCAAATGATTAATATTACAAATCAATTGAAGTCTATAGACATAGATATCTCAAAGGGTTTTTTGGTGCAATTCATTATCCACTCTTTGCCTGCCTAGTATGATCAATTCAAGCTTGCTTATAATGCTCAGAAAGAAACGTGGAATTTGAATGAGGTTCAAATTATGTGTGTTCAAGAAGAAGAAATATTAAATCAAAATAAGCTAAAAGTTACCCATTTAGGAGAGACTATCTTAGGTAGAAAATGAACCTTTAGAGCATCAGAAACTAAAGATTATTGGACACATGCAAATTATCAATCAAAAGGGAATACTCCTCAAATTCAGAAACAAAATGACTGAAAGAATAGAAAATACTTCTTTTGCATAAAGAAGAGGCATTTGAAGAAAGATTGCTTCAAATATAAGACGTGGTTGGAAAATAAAAGTATCCATTAACAATCAGAGACTCATTGATGGAGAATGAAGGCTTGTGATGGCCAATGGAATTGAAGAATAAATAAAGGCGATATGAGTAGTTAGGTTATTCTACATGGTAGTTTTGTTGTAAACCTAAGAGATACTCTTAATGTGCCAACTGTTGGGCAAGTATGACAATTACATATTTATAGTTTTAATTTAATTTTGGCAATGAAAATTATTTCATATTTTATAATAAATGTATTGTGAGTTTTGGAATATTATGTGATGGTCTATATAAATTGAATTTGGATTCTGTTTTTGTTGAACATCTTATATCCCATCATATGTGTAATGTGAAACATGAAAATATGAATGAGAATTTTTATGTTGTGGCATGGAAGGCTAGGGCACATCCCAAAAGAAAGGCTGCAGAGATTAGTCAAGTAAGGAGCATAGTTTGTAAGTCAAATTTATCTATTTCTCTACGTGGAGCCTTGAAGAATATCATTTATATAGTGAATCATGTTCTTAGTAAAAAGCTGAACTAAAAACTTGATTTGGTGTTATGGACTAGCAAGAAGTCTAGTTTAAGACATTTGCATATATGGGGATGATCTGCAAAAGCCAGATTTTATAAAAAAAATTTTAAAGAAATTAGATTTAAGGTCTATAAGTTGTTACTTTTAAGTCTTCTGGATTTATGGAGAATTTTGTGAACAAAGGGATTTATATCAAGTTCAGTTGGAGCAGATTCACTATTTTGGTTCTATATGTAGATGACATTCATACATTGCAAGAAATAAATATTTTTATCTTTGATATGAAGGACTTAGGTGTAGCTTCATGTGTGATTAGCATAGAAATTCATCGAGACAGATCTCAAGGGATTCTGGGACTATCACAAAAGTCATATATTGAGAGGGGCTCAAAAAGTATAATAGGCATAGTTGTTCTTCAAGTATAGCACCTATTATTAAGGGTGATAAAGTCAAAAATTACAATATCCCAAAAATAACTTATAGAGGAATAATATGAAAATATTCCTTATATATTAGTTGTGGGAAGTTTATTGTATGCTCAGGACTGCACCTGTCCAAATATAGCTTTTGTTGTCAGTATATTGGCTAACTATCAGAGTAACCAAGGGCTAGTACATTGGAAAGAGGCTAAAAAAATAATGACGTATATGTAAGGGATAAAGTACATTATGTTCACATAAAGTAAATCTAATCATCTTGATGTTATTGAATATTAGGTTGTAGATTTTGCTGCCTATTCAGATGATAAGAAGTCCACATCAGGTTGTATCTTTAGGATGGCCGGTGGAGCCATTTCATGATAAACTCATCGATTAGGGTAGCAAAATTTGTAGCTTGCTATAAGGCTACCAAGCAAACTTTGTGTTGCAAAATTTTATCTCGGTGCTTCAAGCTGTAGATTTTATTTACAAGTCACTGAGAACTTTCTATGATGATTATGTTGCAGTTTTCTTCTCTCAAAACATTTAGTGCTTGGACTTATCCAAACATATAGAAATTAACTATCTTGTTATAAGGGAGAAGGTAAGGGAACTTGTAGCGTCCATTGAGCACATTAGTACAAAACTGGTGATCGTTGTTACCTTGACCAAGGGTTTGAATCCCATATGGTTTGTAAAGCATGTTGCTCATATGGATTTAACTAACATGTAGGATGCACTTGGTCAGTGGGACTTATAGTGCAAGCATACAATATGACACTCATTCAGTTTGATTAATGCATATCGGATGCATCAAAGTTCCTATTTTATATGTATACATAAGGATAACATGATATAAAGTTCTAGACCGTTTTTAGGTGGGATATGGATTTTACCATATCACAAAGTTTTTTGTCGACCATAAAGGTTAAATGTTGGAGATTATAGAGTGTTGGCGCTAATACTATAATCATGGAAAGGCAATGTGTCATTTATAGAATACAATTATCCTTCATGATTTGGTATTAGTAGTTTCACTTGTCAAAGTCTTATTTTTTAGAGAGTATTTTACATTTGCTTAAATTGTGGATGTATTTTTAATTATAATTATTGTTGGCCCAAGTGGGAGAATGTTAGAAAATATCCCCAATTCGTGATCTAATGATAAATATATAAAGGTAGTATTATTCACAATTTAAGTGAGTCGATTATCCAATATTAAAATAAAGATTAGTGATAATCATCTCCCCCACTCTCTCTTAAAAATAACTAACTATGATGGGTTAGGATAAAAAAAAGAAACATAATAAAGAAATGATATAAGAGAACGGTCCCAGCTCTTGCTCTCTCTCCATAATAAAGCTTCCCATCAAGCTTGGAGGAGAAAGGAGGTGAAGGTCGATCCACCCCCTTCAGATATCAGAACAAGAAGCTGTTTTCTTTTATTGTTGGATCATGGAAGGTATGTTTACATCTACTGTTTTATTCTTGTTTTTCGGTAATTATGAACTACGATCCAAAAGGATTTACATGTTTTTCAGGTTCATAAATATGTAAATCTGTAGTTTATTTTTATACTGTGATGGTCCAAATATTAACGTGCCTTCACAGTTCCACCATATTAGATAGCCCAATCATGGTTGAAGAAGTGTCGTAATGGCTGACTAAGTGCCAAAGTGGTTTTGTGAAGTGTCATGATCTCTGACTAAGTGCCAAAGCGGTTTTGTAAGTGTCGTGATGGTCCAAAAATTAACTTACCTTCACACTTCAACCAAAAGTGTGATCCCTTGAACCCCAAACCAAGAGGGCTTGAACCCTCTACGACCATCACATCTCTTGTTTAATTATGATGCCTTCACAAACCTAAAACTGTTGTGCAAGATAATTTAGTAAAAAAAACTCAAACAGAGTGAAAAAGATATATGAATGAGGCTTTACAAAATTTGAAATTTACTTTTAATTAGAATAAAAAGAATAAAAAAGGTCCTAAATCCCTTTCAGCCTGATCAGGACCCGACTCCAGCCCCTCAGTCTAAAAGGGCCAGGACTAGGTTTGACCCGGCCGAAGCAACAGGACTGAAGAATCTCGAGGACCATGCCAGGGGAAGCACATGCTTGTGCTTGTCCAAATATTAGCGAGATTGATAAGCTTCAAAAATCTTACTACGTTTGTTTTTATTTGTCCCTATCCGTCAATTGATTAAGATTTTGTCATCAACTACATTGTTAAAGCTCCAAAGTCCGATGGTGATTGTTTTGTCGTTATCCCTCAATGATTAAGATTTTGTCCTTTTAGTTGATAACAATACCAGAAACCAAAACGTTACTTTTCCTGGGGTTAAAAAGTCGGGGATACCTGGGGTTAAAGAGTAAGGGATCAAAAGTGTCAATATTTTTTAAAAAGAAAAGTATACATTGAGACCTACAAGGTGATTACAATTTATCTTGAAATTAGATGGCTGCATTTACTCCATTGACCCCATTTAAATTTCAAAAAAAAAATCTCGAATTTTATGACACATCCATGATATCAGATTTCACATTGGATGGTTGTAAGCAATTGTGACCTCCTTATATCTAAAGTAAATGGTTTCATAGTATACAATCCCTTTTTAAAAATTGAAAAAAATACATAAATATCTTTTATATTTTTCATTATTACGAAAAATACTTGAAACTTTCCGTTATTATACAGATGTCTGTTTTTTCAACGTCATAATGCTTTTTCTTTTGAAAAATCAAACTGCCTATTTTCAATTTTGGAAAAATCAAATTTTTTTTAGTTTTTAGTTTTTCAAAAACCAAAATAAAAAATTGTTCAATTTTTGAAAAACCAATTTTGTTTTTTGTTTTTTGTTTTTTTGGTTTTTGAAACTCTCTCTACCCTTCTTCTACCTAAATCTTCTTCTTCATCTTCGCCAACTTTCTCTGCAAATCCTTCTTATGTAGATTCAAGCTCTTCTTCTTACTGACCCAATCAAAACCACTGTTTTTAATATCATTTTATCTGGGTTTATGAATGTAAACAGAGAAAGTTCAGTTTTGATAAATGAAGTTATTTTGGGATGGAGTTTTTTTGGGTAGGCTTGGGAGAGGACAGAGTACATTGTTGAATGGTTTTGTTTGGGCTTGTTTTCATTTTCATTTTCTTCGTTTGGGCTTGTTTTCAATGTCATTTCATTTGTTAAAATGTTTTGTTTTTTTTTTTTCCTTTTTATTTACAGCTTTTACAAGTTGCTCATTTGATCCATTGTTGTAAGGGCAAATGACTCAGCAAGAGTTTTTCTAGATAGTAAGGCAAAGCCTGAAGCATAATTGTGTTGTATAGAAAGAGGAAACTATAAGTCGTCAAATCTCCAATTTTAGTTTCAAATGAGTACTCTCTTTTTTTCAACGAAATCTTTAAAAAAAAAAAAATCCATTCACCAAAACTGAACTCTCTATTTACATTCATAAACCCAAATAAAATGAGATTGAAAACCGTGGTTTTGATTAGGTTAACAATAAAAAGAGCTTGAATATACAGAGGATTTGCAAAGAAAGTTGACGAAGAAAAAGACTTCAATAGAAGAAAGGTAGAGAGAATTTCAAAAACCAAAATAAATAAAAACAAAATCGATTTTTCAAAAACCGAAATATTTTTAATTTTGATTGTCTTCTAAAAAAATTGTTACAAAGTTCCAAAATAAAATTTTTCGAATGATGTGCCACACTTTAATCCCTTAAATATCACATCCAATGGTAAAGAAAAATTGTAACTTTTTTGTACTAAAAATAAATGATTTCATTGTATACAATCCCTTTTTTTAAAAGAAAAGTATAAAATGAGATCGTTTGCTTTTCATACAAAGAGTTCCCAATCATCATTGACCATTAGATTTAAAATCGAATGGTTGAAGACGTATCATTGTTTAGACAAAATCTTAATCACAATTTCTCAAATGTTGTAAAATACTATCTAATAAATTTCACATCCATTTCACACTAACATCTATTGGATTTCAATCCAATAAATAAAATAATTGTGACCTAATATAAAAAGTAGATGAATCCCTATGCTTTAAGGAGTTCGCTAGTCCGTCTACTCGATATATTTAGCCAGCGCTTAAAACCCTGTGGATTGGTCAGGTGAATTGGCCATCTAGGAAACCAGTCCAGATATGAAATCCGGCCGAAAGGATCTACCAACAAGAAGGAAAAAAAAAAAAGTGAAAACATAAATAATAAATAATAATAATAATAATAAAACAGTGGGAACTAGCCGGTTCTAGCAGGTACCGGCCGGTTGCTAATACAATCGTCAAAACCGACTGTCCCCAACAATTCCAAGGTATGGTTGGGCAACTCCGATCGGACTTCTTGTTCAGCCTGACTTCTAATTAACTTCATCTTCAATATGCAACCGATACAAGTGATTTTTTTGATCTTGGAATACCCGATCTCGTAAGTGTGATAACCAATCAACCACATTGGTCGTGATTAGGACTTAGGACTCTAAAACTCTAAACATTCTCTTATTTTTCTCTTTCCATAGGCCATCATCCATACCCTCCGTACCTTCCTTCCAACTTCCGTGAACAGTGGGGATACCCAATGTTGGAACAAGTGTGATTTGAGGTATTCCCACTGTCACTGAACTTCTGGGAGGGTTCAATTCCAAATAAGCCCCCTTTCAAGGGGCAATGGAGAACGAGATATCACAACTTTCTTCATCCTCCTTGCACACCATGCACATATTTCCCAAAGCTAAAAACTTGTTCTTGAGGATCACCTCAAGAATCCTAACACCTTGAACAATGCAACAAACACCGGACTCTTCCAATGGAATTGTCATCCGTGACACAAATTTCGCTTTGGGTGGATACTGATTCAGTTGTGGTCAAGGAGGTCTTCAGGGGGATCATACACTATTATAGCATGAAATAGCTCAAGGAAGCCCTCCTTTAGTCTCTCTTTGGCTGAATACTGACTCAGTTCTGATCAAGGAGGTCTAAAGGAGGATCATAAACAATCATGCCAGGAAATAGTTCAAGGAAATCCTCCTTTACTCTTTCTCTAAGCTCAGGGTAAGGTAGGAGGCCTTTCAAGATGACTCGGAAAGGAAGAGATAAAGGAGGGTCAGGAGATTGTCTCATTTCTTCATACCATTCCATTGCTTGGAACTCGAGGTTATTATCTAAGAATGATCTGATAATGTCACCATATGTATGCTGATCAAAGTGGACTCCCTCTCTCTTCAGGTCCTCATGGACCTGGGCTGCCTCCTCCACCTTTCTATTCCTTGCAAGCATCAGAAGCATGTCCCTGTAAAAGAACATATCTGGGCGGTACCATATCTCCTGACGTATAGCCTGGTATACCTGCACGCAAGGCTGCCATTTCAGTGTCACAGTATATGTGTGTGTATATATAATATATATATATATATATATAGAGAGAGAGAGAGAGAGACAAAAAGAGTTACATGGAGAGCTATGCCACCAAAAACACTTACAACATGGATAAGACGGATGAAACTCCAGGAAGATCCCGAATTCTGAAATCCAGAACATTTTCACTTCCCATTGGAGTTTTTATTTGAAATCTCTAGAATCAAAACTATGTATTTTCTCGAAAATTATACAATAAAAAAAAAAGACAAGTTCATAAAGGGAGGTGACAGTTCTCCCCCACCCCTTTAATGATAGTGTAAGATAATTTAAGCCCTTGAATGATATTTCCCTTTAAATATTTGACTACACAAGTTGCAGATAAAATTTTCTTTGTAATTGCTGAGCTACAAAAAATAAAAGTAAAAAGAAATTTATAGGCTATTATATAACTCAGAGAAATGTCTGTATAAATAAAGATGCTATCTCTTAAGTATAGTCCAGGAGAGATGGCAGAATTAGTTTGGGAGCCAGTGTTTCAGTTGATAGAAAAGGAACGAACTTGAAGCCAACTAAATTTGCATATTATAAGCTAAAGAGCTGCTAATCTAAGCGTTTTTTGAGCCCTATAGGGGGTTTTTATAATTGACCACCCTGCCTGTGGGTTGCCCAACCTCTTGCAATTGTCTTCACTCAATACAACAGGTAACACTTTCAAACCCACTCCTAGCCTGAAGAAAGATAATAGTGCCCAATGGAAGTCTAATAATGGAGGTCAAAACAGATCCCCTTCTTTTTCCCCTATTGACACTGGTAACAGATGACAGATTTGTAGCTGTGACAAGGCTGAAAATAACATATTTCTCCATGTGATCAGTTGTATATACCTCAAACAAAATAAAAGATTATGCACAATTTCTGATGAAAAAGCTGATCAAATCACATGGCTGAATAGAAATTGTGATGGAACTTGGCAAAGAAAAAGCTAAGATGCCAAAAAATGCAAGAAAAATCTTAGATATCTGGGAGGGATCTTGTGGAAACATGCTCCTACTACTTAAATTAAACAAAAAAAAAACAGATTTCATCAATTCAATCTATTATGGTATTTCAGTTATTTTTTCCAAAATTTTAGAACCTTATAAGGTGTAGACTTCAAAGCTCCAAGAATGCAAGTAAAATTTGGAAGAACAATATTATGTAGGGCATTGAATACAGGTGCTAACTGTTGGAATACTGTCCAGAAGTTCATTCCACAGGATTTACTATGCCGCCCTTTTTTTATTTTTTTAGAAAAATACACATAAACCCTTTTTTTGTACTGTTATTACAATTTTACCGCATAGTTTCCATTGCTACCTCTATACCCTTTTTAATCCTTTATTACTATTTGTTTAAAAAAAATGATGAAATTACCCTTTTTGGATATTGAGTATCTGAATTTGTCATTCATGCAAATTAGCAGGTTCTACAATTTTTGTCATCTCAATATCTGAAAAATGACCTTTTCGGATATTGAAAATCTGAAATAGATTTTTCAGATGTTCGGCATCTAATTTCGCACTAAACATGATTCAAAAAAACCTCTTTCGCGCTAAACATCGGATGTTTGGCATCTGATAATGAGGTCTTAGTTGGCCCAAGGAACTATTTCCATAGCACTTGGTAACCTTCAATTTCCTCCTTTGTATAGAAGAAGTCCATAATTTGAGTTCGTCTCGAAAGACCCTCCACAATAAAATACCAGCAGCACTTTCTCGATAACCATTGTCGAAGCTTCTGTATTAGATGACTATCAAAATTCTAGTTGCAGAGTAGAAATGAAAGAAGTCATCAAAAAATATGGGATCTGTTAATTACCTGATTAAACATATAAGATATATCTACATCATCACTTATTTCAATCAATTTAAGGCCACTAGATAGACTCGTGTTGTGATACATAATAGTTAACTTCGTTGGATCACACGATATCATGTTCCCAAAAGGAGTTTTCAGTTGGCCCAAGGAACTATTTCCATAGTATTTGGTAACCTTCAATTTTCCCCTTTGTATAAAAGATGTTAGTCACTTTGAGTTCAACTCGAACGACCATCGATAACGGAATACTAGTTGCACTCCCTCGGCAACCATTGTCAACACTTCTATATTAGATAAATACCAAAATTCTAGTTACATCGTAGAAATAAAACAAGTCATCAAAAAATATGGAATCTATTTAATACCTATTTAAATAATTGATCGCTCGTGTATTTTTTGTCAATGTCCCTATTTAGAAAGATAGATACAAACAATCCACCATCACAACAGGAGCCTCACAATGCAACAACTATGTATCTATCACTAAACCATAAACTCACCCCCAGTAGAACTAATTTTAAAAAGAAAGTATCCCTCAAAATTCCTAGAGGACCTCCGAAAACCCCTACATTTCATTCATACCTTTCTATAACCTGTTTAACAGTGAAGAAACACATAAATATGAACAGAGATTGACTAAAAGCTATGCTACAATTTATAGGTAACAATAAGCCCCGAGGCCTATGAGAATTTCCAACTGTAGCTACAAATTACATGGGTTACTTCCTCAGATTTTCTTGAAATCACATCAATCTCATTAAAAGCTTTCGGGGTTTCCAGCAATGAGACAACACTAGCGAACAAGACTGCTTTTACATAAAAATTTATTTGTAATGATCAAGCTCAGACTAAAAATGGATCATATACGTAACATCTCAGAAAGAAAGAACCTCTTCCACTCTTCAGACAATACCCAATTAAGCACCTCAATTTACTAGGCCATCTGCCAGGTTGGTGGGTTCTATATGGATATGTGAGATTTCCCTGGCAGCAATAGTTCAAGATATCCACAATGATAAGTCGATCAAGTACCCAGAAATATTCCGACTCATGACAGCCCACCAATCTAGACTTAAGAGGACCACCATAGAACCAATAGCATTAGAAAAATATTCTTGTAGATTATACCTCTGGACAAAACCAAAGTCTTTGTCAGGATCAACAAACTACGGAATTTACCAAACACTTAGCTTCAATAAATGGCTGAAGGTGATAAAGAACTCCTAATCATCAACCAAACTTCTAGTGACTGATTCAATCTTCCATAAAAAAGCATAAGCTGAATGTCCTAAATGGACCTCTTTCTACAAGTTTTCTCGGACCAAGCAACCTTATTACTTGTCTAATCCATGTAATGCCCCTATGAACAACTTATTTATCTTCTCATAAATTGCAAGTCTCTAAATTTTCCGCGATAATTTCTGACTTTTCATGCTTTTCGAAGCCAAACACCAAACTGAGGGGTCAAACCTCATATACAAAAAGCTCACATTCAACAGAGAAGTAATGAACTCTCTGGAAGTTTGTGCAAAAATAGGAAATTAATTTTGGGGAAAGAAAAATAATTAGCACCAAGATCAAACATAATATTCCATGAGGCCAAAATAACTAAACTAATATACCATATACACAAACATACAGCATGCATAAACATGAAATTTCTACTAAAATTATCTTAACATTAGGCAAATAATCTCTAGTAATTTTGAGACATTCGATAATATTATCATTATTATAAAAAGACAACATTCAGAAAGGCCATGGCTGTCAGAGAAATCCTTAACATCTTCTGTAACGCTTACTATAGAACTTACACAAGCTTGTAATTTAATACTTCCACTGGCAAAAAGATTACTTAGGAAATAAAGATTCAGAAAATCTAGGTGCACCGATACTATATTTATTTCCTTTCTTAAAATTTTCTTCCATTTATTTAGGCAATTAATCATTTACTGAAATGTACCATTCGCAAATTCAAAGATGGAGAGAGAGAGAGAGAAGAGAGATGGATAAGAGAAAAAAGGAGAAACGGATTACCTTCATACAGAGGAAAACCTGGTCCTGGCGCTGAAACTCTTCAAGCACAGCAAGGAGGTCAGATTTGAGAAGTCGAGAGACATGGCTTTTAAAGAAAGAGCGTAGCCGAACTTCATCAGACTTCAAGCGCTTCAATTCCTGAACAACCAAAAGCCCTTCTTTCCCCATACTCCTCCTTCGCCTCCATATTGACAAGCTATGGCTTGCTGCACCAGAAAAGTGGCGTGCTGCGGAAGAGTGAGAAACTCTTTCGCTCTCTGGGAAATCCCATGTCCTTGTTCTAAGGAGAACTCCAAGTCCTACTATAAGTCTCCGAGATTTAGCAGACCTCATGCCTGAATGCAAAAGAGATGAATGAGCCATGATTACTGCAAAGAACGATGCAATCACTCATTTGCATCTTCTTACCCAAAGCCCAAAACTATCCTTCCCACTATCTCTTACTTGGCTTCCATCTTGTCCAAGAATCAACACTTTCTCTTCTGCCTGGTTTTCATCATTTTCAAGATCTCCCTGGTAGTTTCCATGTTCTGGCAAACACAATAGGTGGGAGAAATATAGTTAGAGCAAGGTTAAGTTAAGACATCATATGTCTAACTAGAGAAACACTTGAGGGAAAGAGGGATGAGACAGAGAGGGAAGGGGATTTTGTTAGGGCAATCCACCAAAAGGAAATGCATAAAATGTTTTAATTAAAAAGTAGAAGCAATTACCCTAAAAACTTGAAGGATAACAACAAGTAAAAATGCTCAAAGAATGGAATGAAAATCTAAGAAATGAATATTCCAGGCAGGCCAAACAGTGGAAATGTATCTTCCAGGTTGCATATAAGTAATATCCAAACAGAATTTGCCCACCAGAAAATGTATCTTGTAAGAAATAAATATCTTTAGGAGATGCTCACAAAGACTGGCCACTTACTCATAAGCATGCCTACTTCTACTGAGAGCCCAATGATTTCAGTAAGTTACATGGTCACAATGCCACATACATGACAAGTACTCACAAAAAGTGGTCACCGTACTCACAAGCATGCCTGCTACTACTATGAGAACCAATTGATTTCCATGAGTTCCATAGTTAAAGGCAAATGCCAGCACCATTAATTTCAAAAAGCTACACAGTTGCCAAAAGTAGGCAAGGGGAAAAGATACAAATACCAGATCCGTTAATGGTCCATTAGGGCTGTCAATGCAATCAAATAAGTTGAAAATACAACAAACCAGCTTTGCCAGAAGACTACTGCGGGTCATCCACCTGTTGGCCCGCCACCTTGCTGTTTCGGGTCGCCATTGCCCTCTTTCCCTTTCCTTTGCCCTTAGCTTGTCGCGAACCCTTTGACAAAGCATTGAGCTTGAAGTCCACAAGGGACTCAGCAGCAGTAACAGCTGCAGGCAGGTCCTTGACCCCCTGCCTCCTCAACTCAGCCTGGGCCCATGGCTGCAGCCCAGCCATGAAGTTGAGAAGTTTGTCCTCCTCAGACATAATCTTTATGTTAAGCATCAGACTCGAAAACTGCTTGACATACTCGCGCACTGTGGCAGTGTGCTTGAGTATGCGCAAGGCCTCCCTAGTGGTCCAAGCAGCATTTCCAGGCAGGAACTGCTCCTTGAGTTCGCGCTAGTGGTCCTCCCACCCAACAATGGGAGGTCTTGACTCATCTGTCATGCAGTCCTCCACCAAAGCTTGGCTTCTCCGGTGATTTACATGGAAGTCACGGTCACACGATCTCTCTCACGGGCATGAGCAACAGTGAAGTACTGCTCCATGTCCAAGGTAAAGTTATTTAGCTCCTTTGCAACCCTGGCGCTGCCGAAAGGATTGGGCTCAGGCACCTTGACTCGGGTCGACTCAAGCATCCCTAAAGAGTTGCTTAAGGCCCTTTTGACTAGGCTAAGCTCCTCATTCAAGGTCTTGAGGTCGTCTTTGAAGACATCCGTTAAGGACGCAACATCTGCCTACAAGTCCCCCAACTGGGTTCCTCAATGGCCAGCGTGCTCCTCCTGTGCCACCAACAACGCATCGAGTCAGGTACTAAGGGCCTCGGCTCTCTCATCTGAGATAGCCAATCGGGCATCGAAGTCGGCTAGTTGCTCCTCGACTAGGCTAACACGATTGCCCATGTTTGAAGCCATTGCTTGAGCCGTCTGTGAACCTTCGCTATGATACCAATTGTCACGGGGTCTAACCCTTCGCTGACGCCATGCAGCCTTGGCTCTCAGCCTGGACACTAAGGGTCAAGTTCAGCCTTCACACTTACGCACTGACCTAGAGACTTTTCACAGTCACAGACCAAGCAGACACTTGAAAATGGTCTACGCGCCTCAGCCTGTTTTATTAATCTTTACACTAGATTGTGTATATTGCAACAGATGCCCCCTCAAGGGTCAGGGCCAGGGGCTTATATAGCCAACCGTTACAATATTTGAAATCAAATACACGTGGTGGCCAGGCATGCCTTTGGACCTGATCGTGGACCTGTCAAGCTACCCACATTCCGAGCAGTTACATCTAGAGGCTGTCAACCTCAGCCACACCTACACCAGCACTCTGCCATGCAACATAACATCAACCCATATTCCACCACGACCCTGTCGTCCAGCCCCAGCTGCCCGTTACACCGCGTCGGCCTGGTCGTCCAGCCCCTAGATGAGCCGTTCCACCACGTCAGTCTGGTCATCCAGCCCCCAGTTGGGCCGTTACACCTCGTCTCCCACCCTGGTGGGTTCGAATTCAAACTTGGCGCCTGCCAGCTCACAAGGGCCCATCCATCCCACGATTAGCCCTCTGCAAGTGCCTGTGCACCTTGCTGGGGCCTTGTCCACTGCTGCCTGCTAGTGACCCAAGGCTCTCATACTTCCCCCAAGTATAAGTATAGTCTCAAATACCTTCATAGTTTCAAAAAGCGGACTGCCCAACACCTGGGCGACCGCCTAGGCGGATATCCTTGGGCGCCTGCTTGAACCTGCCTAAGCGGCCGCTCAAGGCCTGCGTCCCACCCAGGGCTGGAAATGCAGCTCCTTGAGGGTAGTTTTGGGTCATTTTTTTTAATACTAAAGGAGTAAAATTGTGGGTTTTAGGTTCATTTGAAATTTAAAACCCATTAGAGGCTATTTTTGAGAGAGAAAACTAGTTCTTCAGCAATTTTATAATTCCTAGACCAAGTTGGATCCGAATCCCATCAAAATTATTTTGAATAAATTATTCTGATGTTAAATTATATTTAGATTGGTTATTTGAATTTGTAGAAGTCTCTAGATATTTTATCTTCAAAAAATGAAATTAAGAATATTGAATTTTAGTATGTAAATATTCATAGAGAAATAATGTTTATTTTTCATATTCTAAAAATAAATTTTAGAATTTTATAAATCATTAAATATATGGGGGCTCACCATGAGCTATGAGACCTACCATAAAAACCACATGCGAAAATTTTGTGGGGCACACATGAGGCCACCTAGGGTGGTACGCCCCACTTAATTGAATATTACTTGCGAAATTATGTGGAAGCCACCAAGGCTATCAATCAAGTTGAATTAATATAGAATGTTTTGAAATTATAGAAGATTGAATTCAATCATATATTATGTGCAAGAAGGTTATGAAAAACAAAAGTAAGTATGATATTATTTTTCATATTTCATTATTTGATGGGATTAGGTTTAGGAAGCAGAAGATAAAGGTTCTAGCACCTTCCTTTGAATCATGATGCTTGATCTAAGGATTGGATGACTCAAATCCCTCACAGGTCTCCTATGGTCAATGATCATAATCTAATCTCCATAAAGATTGCTACCCCTAAGTAACCTTAACCCCTGGAAAACTCTATAAATAAGGTACCAAATCTCTACATCTCTCACACCTCTCATCTCTCTCTCCCTTAAGGGTGGCACGCCACCCTCTCACCTCTCTCTCTCATCTCTCCCATAATATTTAGAAAGAAAGCGAGGGCACGCCCCACCTAGATCTAAGAGGAGGGCACACTGCATAGCCTAAGGCATTGAGGCCTAGTTTGTGATCCAAAGTTTCATAGCTCTCATATAGATAAAAGTAATAACTAAGGCTTTCCTATACTTCGTAGATCTGATATAGATTCATTGATCTCGTGCGCCATTAGAGGAGGAGACCCGGTGTGAGGTATACTAAGTCTGGTTAAGGTAATCTTCCGGCATTTTGCTTTGTACTTTGCAGTATTATTATTTTCTTGTGCCTTCTTATTCTTATAAACATTATGTATATTGTTTGTTGAACAAAAGAAGTAATTAGTGGCAGCAAGTGATAACCTCTTTTGGTTGTTTATTTGATTCATTTGAGTTAATTTAATTGTATTTTGACCATTGCAAGTGTTTTAGTCAGTGAAAAGTAGAAAAATATTAAAGCTGGACAAGGTGATCTAGCACAGTGTGTATAATTTTTTATTTTTCTTTTTCTCACCGACTATAGCATTTACAAGGGTCCAAATACAATAAAATTTATTCAAAATAAACAAATAAACAACCAAAAGAGGTTCTCACTTGCTGCCACTAGTCACAATATCTTTTATCCAATAAACAAAAAAAACATAATACTTATAGAAATAAGAAAAACACAAGAAACTATGAGACTGCAAAGCACAAAGCAAGATGCTGGAAAATTACCTCAATTGGACTTAGTTCACCCCACATTGGGTCCCCTCCTCCAATGGCGCATGGGATCAATGGTCCATCTCAAATCTTTAAAGCATGAGAAAACCTAGGCTACAACCCTTAATAATATGAGAGCAATGGAACATGACTTAGTTAACTTATGCCTCAATACCTTAGTGTATGGGGCATGGCCCCTCTTCCACATAGCTTGAGGCGTGTCCCCTCTTACTATCGCTCAATTCTAAAGGAGAGATAAGAGAGAGAAGAGAGAAGACTAAGAGGGTGGCATGCCACCCTAGGTGAGAGTAGAGAGAGAGATGAGAGATGTAAGAAAATGAGATAAGAGAGCCCCTATTTATAGATTTTCTCAAGGGTTAGTCATCCTTATAGAGATTAGATCCATACCATTGATCATAATCATACGAGACATGTGGGGTGAGATATCTTAGCCATCCAATCCTTAGATCGGTCATCATGATACAAAGGAAGGTGCTAGAACTTTATCCTTTAGCTTCCTAAACCTAATCCCATTAACTAATGAACTATAAAAAATATTATCAATCTTACTTTAATTTTCCATAATTTTCTTACACATAATATATTGATTGAAATCAATCCTTCAAATTTTCAAAACATTATACATTATTTCAACTTGATTGATAGCCTTGATGGCTTCAACACATCTTACTTACTACGATTCAATTAAGTGGGGTATGCCACCTTAGGTGGCTTGATGTGGGCCCCAAGAAATTCTATGTGATTTTTATGGTGGCCCCATAGCTCATGGTGGGCCCCCACATAATTAATGAACTATAAAACCCACAAAATGATTTTTAGAATATTGAAAATAAACGTTATTTCTTTCTGAATATTTAAATAATGAAAATTCAATCTCTCTTAATTTATAATCTATTTTACAAAAATAAAATATCCAAAGACATATAAAAATTCAAATAATCAATCTAAAAGTCATTTAATATCAAAATAATTAAATCCAAATAATTTTGATGGGAATAGGATCCAACTAGGTCTACAAATTTTAATATCGATGAAGCACTCCATCTTCTATTGTGGACTATAATCCACATTTGCTTTTTCAAATTGACCCAGCAGTTCCCATAAACCACAGACCATTGTAGGGGTTCATTATTGGGCTACCAAAGTTAATCAATAGGCAAGGAGACACAATCTCATTATATGGATTACAGGTTCTCCTCTAGAGATGAGCCCAAGTTCAAACAAATCTCATGCAACCACAGATCTATGGTGCGTAAGGGTAATCTCTCGTAAATGTACATGTTTCACCCTCAATGGTTACTCATTTTCCCGATACAACTATCATAAGTACAAGTCGTGTGATGGCTCAGTGATGAGGCTTCGTCCCTCGTCTCTAGAGGCCTACCATCATACACATGGGTCACACAATCCCTTGGCTCATAATTCTGGGCAACTCAACATCATCAAAGGATGACAACGGTCACACAATCCCTTGGCTCACAATTCTGGGCAACTCCAACCTCATCAAGGATGACCCTGCTAATCCTTAGGTAATAAAGGTTTTCCAACTCAACTAGCCTATCACGTCAAGTCAAGTCTGAGTATCAGCATACAGCATTTGCCTATCTCAATCCACAAAGGACCATACTCCCACTGATTTTATGTTCCATATCAACTATTTGAATACAAGCTCTTATAAGGCCTTTAATGGCCACAGAAATACATCTCTCACTTGGCCTTTGAAGGCCTTACATCTCTCTTCCTCACTTTCTCTCGGCCCCCATCTCTTTATCAGCTAGAAACAAACTAGTATAACATATGACTGATTAAAAAGACATTGAACCAGTATAGAACCAAAACTCGCATAAAAAAAACCATAAATCTCAAATAATCACAGGTATAAAACTATAAACTCTATAAATAATCACATATGCACAGCATTAAATAATCACATACATAAAACCGTATTCCTTACAACAGCATTAACCCTAAAGCAGCAGCAAACCCTAAACCAGCAGGAACGGTCAAAAATAAACCCTAAATAAGCACTAACTTTCACATATAAAGCAGCAAAATAGCATTAAAAAGGCGCACAACAACAGGGGAAAAAAATTACCTTGTTGGTTATAGTACGGTTTCTCCTCTTCAAAAGCACTATCTAAGGTTTTGATGTTGCTATTGAAGAGAAATCTGCAGCTCTGATGATGGTATTGAAGCGATTTTGAAAAACCCTAACTAGGGTTTTTTTTTTAGGGGTTAATACCCTAACTAGGGCTTTGAGAGAAAGAGAGAGGGGAATAGTGACAAGGATAGGGAAGCATAGTATTTGAGCATAAAAATATCCGAACTTGGAAAAGCTATGGTCATGTTGCTATCATCATCCAATCAATTGATGGACGGTGATGGAGAGAGTTAGAGTGAGAAACCATGAAATATACCCCACACTTCCACTACCGTCCATCAATTAATTTCATGGTTGAGATATTTATTACAACAGTTTTTTTTTTTTTTTTTTAAATAATAGCATCGGACACAACATACTCTTCATCCATGTCTTCACCATTTGGTGTTTGGAAACCTAATCCGTATTAGTTCATAACTAAATCTAGTTTAAGCATCAGGCTTAGCCAATGTGAGAATCGGTTCATAAAATATTTTAAAAAATCATAAAAATATAATGTGTGACAACTAGATTAAAAAATTAACAATTGTTACATCCATTCGTTAGATGACACCAATTATCTAATATATAACAGGCAGTTTTTGAATCACACCCACTACGACTATAAAATGTAACGGAGCTTCTAACATTCATAATGGTGTAATTATGCACAAGCTAAAAACCCAATATTGTATGAAACTTCTTATAGCACATATATGGATGGCTTGTTTGTAAATTGGAGCGAATGATTGTATACCCCCCACCCATAATAGATTATGCCCAGTTTGAAGGGATTAATCTTTTTGAACAAGGTTGGTTTTTTCCTTTACCCGTTTGTTTTTTCTTTTTTTCCTCATAAATGTTAACAATTATTGTCATTAGATAAAGGAGCAAAGCTCCAATGAGTACAATAAAAGGATAGAAAGGAAGAAATAGAGGAATACAATCATGTACTCCCTTCTTCGAGGTATGATCAACCATCACTTACAAACACATATTGACCCTATTCTCGAAGGGTCCTACTCCTACACCACCACCTGCCCATGAAACCCAACTACTCCACACAAAGCAACTTACAAAGACATTCTCTACAATGACCTCTCTTTCCCAACCCAAGCTTCTCATGAAGACATCCCTTTTGCAATCAACTCAAGGCCAGGGTTGAGGAAGCAGACATAGCATCAATGAACAAGGGCTTGACAGGTGGTGAGCTAGGGTTCAAACAACACGATGTGGGACTTGAACAGGAACTAAGGTTTGAGCAACAACAAAAACGATCTGAGATACAATGGTGAGCAGATCTAAGGAGATGAGGAAAGAAAACAAGCAGCAAGCAAATATTGAGGAGCAACAGCGAGCAAATATGAGCAACGAAGAGCAAGGGATTAGCAGATATGAGCAGCAACAAGGGGATTGATGAATGTTTCAGTTTAGAAGTATCAAGATGATTATTTTATACTCTCGGTTGAGTACATTATTGAAGGAATTGGATCACGTATATATCTCGCAAAGTTTGGAAGATGAAATAGTATGGGACATTGAAAGTGATGGGAAATTTTCCATCACATAAATATATAGGTTGTTTTTCCATGATCGTTACCACAGGTCGTCACCACAAGTTGCCCAAATTTGGAAATGGCCAATCACTGACAAAGTTTAGGCCTTTTTGTGGTTAGCAGCTCAAGATAAAATTCTAACTATAGATATGTTGATTAAAAGGAGTAAATTTATATCAAATGTTTGTCTTATGTGTAAGGAGGATGGAGAATCTGGGGCTAACTTGTTTATGCATTGCCGTTTTGTTTTAAGATGTGGTGCATGTTTTTTTCGTTTTTAGAGGTGAGGGTGGCTATTCCCCAATCTGTCTTGGGGATTGTAACCCAATTGGCGTTTCCAAATCTACTAAAGGTAAGCAATGTGATATGGAAGATAGTTAAAGGAGTAATTATGTGGGAAGTTTGGAAAGAGTATAATAGGAGAACTTTTAATGGGGATGTTTTACCCTATGATAGAGATCTTGATAATGTTAAGCATTGGTTGTCAATCACCAAAGAGGGTCCAGGGATCTCGAAGGTGGATGTTACACTAAGCTAGCATTTGATAACTTTCATTACAGTGTCCCTAGGAATTACCCCTACTGCGGACTTTCCTAGATTTTGGGATGCAAGTGACAATTGGTACGGTGAAAGCTGGAAACCCTGTTTGATAAATTGTGCTGCAAGTAATTTCACCTGTTTGGCAATGGGAAAACTGGAAACTGCCCTATTTGGCAATGGGAAAACTGGAAACTGCCTATAGTATTGTTTATTATATATTTCACTAATATGATAGGCAAAATGTAGTTTTTTTTAAAATATTTTGTAATTGAATAAAGTTTCTTCCATTCATCCAACATATTACCAAATTGAGAAAAATCCAGGTCTATTTTTTAAATAATAATACTAACTAAAAAAAAAGCCAGGTCTATTGACATACAATTCCTAAGAATGCATTGAAAATCAAATCCTAGTCCACAAGAATCACTTCATTTTGACCCCAAGGCAACAAAACAATGGCCAATAAACAATCCCCTGCTAAAAATAAGGAACTATATAAAATTAATCAGAGGAACATTAAAAACAATAGAACACTAATCAATGGAAGAAGACACACAAGAAACTGCCCTTTCCCCAAGAAAAAAAAAAAAACCCAGATCATCATATAGTGATTCAAATGAACACTGATCTACTACTGCTATTACTTCAAAAGAAGATAAATAATAACCAAACATCTATTCTTTATTAGATGCTGAACCAAACAAAGACAAAAGAAATAATAAAATCAAAATCTCAACCAGATGAAACCATCAGAGTCAGAATAAGAAAAAAAAATAAGCCAGAGTAATCAGTGTATGATTGCTTTACCAGAATAGATATAAAGAGTAATGCTTACCGTAAGCAAAAAAAGAGAGTAAAGAGATTCAAAGCTCTGAATAAATCCATGGCAGACTTATAAAAGATAAGAGAAAAGCATTCTTATCAGAACCACTCAAACAGATTAAAGAGAAGGAAATAAATTTTCTGCTTTCAAGAAAGAAATTGTGATCAAATGCATTACACAATGGACAGTGCCAAGGAAGAACAATTTTCTATAAGATCCAGCAGCATAATATTAGAGACAATGCACACAAACATCCTAATTTCAAACAGAACAAAAACATAAATTAAAATAATAACGCAACTCTTAACATGCCATAAAAATGCACAGAAAATACATATAGAAACCTAAATCATGAGATAATGTACAGTAATAGACCATAACATCAACTTGGGGACCAGTTCCAAGTGAAGAACATGCCTTAAACTATTGAAAATCTGTGGATTAAATAACAAAATAAGAAAAAAAGGCTAATAAATTAATACTTCCATCTAGTTGAAATATATGCAAGCATCAGATTGAAAATAACCAATAAATAATTTATTTATTTTTTAATATGTATCAATAAATAAATATAATCCCAATCTACTATAAAAATGACTCCAATAAAACCAGATCAACGCAGACCCCTGATCAAACACAAACAAACATCAAAACAATAAAACCAATAAGAAATATATGATAAGAATCAGATGGAATCAAAAGGACCATCTCCATTCCAGAAAGAGCTAAGAGACCGATAATCCACCAAACACACCAGAAAACCCTAATTTCCTAAAGCCCTAATTTTATCAATAATATATAAAATTGTAGAAAAAAGAAAAAAATAAAAAATAAAAAACTCACTTATTTGGGCTTCTCTGTGAAGTACAGTATTTCATATTTATCAGTTAAAAATAGCAATAAAAACAAAACAAAAAAAACTCACTAATTTGGGGTTAGGGTTTATCAGCACTAATAACAAGGTTTATTAAAGCCAAAATAACAAGGTTTATTAACGCCAAAAAAAATTAACAGACTGATTTGGGGATTATCAGCGAATTAAACTCTGATTTGGAGTTTATCAGAAAAAATAAATAGCCGAAAAAAATTTTAACTTACTGCTTCAGGTTTATCATCATAATAAACAATAAAAAAATTACAACTCACTGATTCGTGACTTCAATCTCTTCAAGCTCTCACTGATTCGTGGATTCAATCTCTGCAAGCTCTCACTGATTTGTGGCTTCAATCTCTTCAAGCTCTGTGATAATGGCAATGGAGCGAGAGTTGCTGCAGGCGTCTTTTTCTTCTTCGACCTAGGGTTTTCATGGGATTTCTCTTCCTCGAAGGAGGCTCGAAGAGCGACGGATATGGGAAGCTCAAGACTGAGGGAACCTCAAGTAAGCACGGCGAGGGAAAAAGTTAAGAGGGGTGCAAATGGGGGAAAAGTGGAGCGGTTCTTATTTTTACTATCAAACACGCTCAATACACCATGCAGGGGAAAGTGAGATTCTTTCCCCACTTCATACCCCATGTCGACGTTATCCTAAATCTTCTAAATCTATTCTATCCTAAGGGTCGGTTTGCATAACTGTAAATATAGTGTATTTGAAATATATTACTGACGTAATTTATTTATGCATACGGATTATTAGTGTTTGGATAGCATTTAGATGCAACTTGATAAATATATTGCTACTTTTGGGTTATGTCGAGAAAAAATATAAAAAATACATTGTCAAACAGATTTGAAAAATATGGCTATGTTTGGCTAACATGATTAAACTTTGGTTTCAACATGTCATTAGAATAATATAATTAGATAATAATATTTCATTGCGATAAGCTTCATTTTTATTTTATTTTTTTATGAGTCTTTCAAATGTCTCTCTTTATATAATTTCAAATAAATAATAAATTTATATTACCAAAATCAAAATCTTTAAAAAATAGGAAATAGTTTGATTAGTAAACTAGAAGGTTTGCTATTGTAGAAAGTTTTGAAACATTGGAGGATACTAAAGAGGTATCAATTGAAAGTATATCATTTCAATTGAGCTTTTATTAATCTCTTATGAGGATTATGTTGTGTGAATTTTTTTATTATGATTGTGTTGTGTAATTTCTCATCGATTACCAATTATTATTTTTATTATTGTTGTTTTTATATGAGAGGGTTTCAAATGGGGTTACAACCAAATTAGGGACAGAGGGATGTAGAAAATTATTAGTATGATTGAAATAGGAAATTGTCTCTTCGTTCAAATCAATTTAAATTTCTCTTATTAAAAAAATTTGTTTCTATATGAGAGTCAGATGAGGGCTACAACCCAATTTTTGTTTTTATATGAGAGTCAAATCAAAGCTACAACCCAAATGGGAGATAGAGGGATGTAAAAAAAAATTTATTATAATTACAATAGAAAATTGTCCCTCATTAGTTGCACACCTATTCAATCAATATAGATTTCCCTTTTCATATCCCATACTTTTATTTTCTACCTACCTTAATAATTATACAATACAACGTAGACTTGAGAGAGTTTAAGAGCAGGAAATGTTTGGGCAGATAGAGTTTAAGAGAAAGAAGTGTTTGGACAGAGAGACGCACGCGAAAGATTTCTAAAGAATACGCATTAAAGCACGTAATAAATTTTTCACCTCTTACCCCACATAATGTATTTCGTGATGTTAATGGATTTTGTGATGTTTGGGAAAATGTCGTTAATCTTGGATAATCACTTTCCATTTCTTTCCTATTAAAGTGTACTCAAACAGTAGAAATGTCGTATTTTCTTGTAATCTATTGTCACGTAATAGATTTTTAGATACCGAAATGTCCCTTAAATCTTCTAAATTTGTTCAATTTGGGTATTGTTAACTTCCACTTTCCCTTGTCTCGGTCAGCTAATTTACCAAATCGACCTCTCTTTTTGTCTAAGGTCAATTTGATCTGAACATTCTGCCTTTTCAAAATCAATCTCTCTTCAGCCTGCCCAAGGAGTTGTACCCAGCCTTGACATATGATCAAAGTCAAATCTCGAGGGGAAACCTAATGCCCTGATCTATGAGTAAGTTTAGATCCGGATTCCTCTGTTGGTAAGTCAAGATCCAATTCCTCTGTTGAATATAATGATACTGGTCAGTGAATAGCACATCCCAAAGGCTAAGTGAAAGATGCTCACCTCGACAATTAGCCAACCAAAAGCGCTATTCGATACATATGCTAGGTAAGCTCTAGAGACCACAATGTCTCATCTCAGTCCATGTCTTCTCAGTCTCAGTCTCAAGCTCAAGCTCAAGCTCAGTCACAAGCTCAAGTTGTTCAGTCTAACAAACTGTCTATCTGACTCATTTGTTTTCTCAGGATCTCCGGTTTTAAGCTTAATTTTAATGGGAGTTCTCATGGTAACTCAGGATGACAGGATTGGAAGGATGGTTAGGGATTGGAATTGGATTTTAATTTTTACCTATGCATATCCTATTGGTAAAGCTACTACAAATCGTGCTGGAATTCTTGCTCTCTTTCACGGCTTGAATCTTTTCAGAAGTAGGAATTTGGGTATGTGTTGTA
Source organism: Amborella trichopoda (assembly GCF_000471905.2). The sequence goes on along the minus strand of NW_006499905.1, from coordinate 4,554,702 downwards.
TGGTTGAGGGAGACTTTTTTAATGTCATTAATAAGGAGCAAAGGGTACCATCACAGCTTAAATCAATATGGTTTCAGATTCTATGGATGATGGAACCCATGACTTTCTCTTTTCATCATGTTTGTAAGAAGGCGAATGCTTTGGCTGATGCTCTTGCTAAGAGTGGTGATGATGTAAACTCTTGATGTAATTTTCGCTTATTAATAAATTCAATAACATTTATCAAAAAAACAAAAATGATTATTTTCTTAGAAAAATATAAGTCATACTAAATTCCTATTCATTAGTTATGGAGTTTTATTGACCCGATTATATTGAAAATAAGGAGAAAAATATACAATAAGACTAATTAGCACTAGCACATGGAGATTACAACTAACCTTTGAATGTTGGATTTTAATTAGGCTGCTAGAGTTAAATAAAGATGCTCAAAGTCAAAAAGTTCGAACTCTGTGTCACACCTCAAACCATCAAATCTGATATTTGAACTATAGGTAATTATGACTACCTTGTGCCAAATGCCTTTATAGTATACAATCCAAAAACATCTATGACTTGAAATAAAAAATTATAAAGAAAAAAAGACGTGGTTTGTCTAAGGCTAAGGCTCCTAAAAAGTCAAAGTAATACACACCTTTAAATAGTGTTGAATGATATTGTTTCAGTACTGGAAATTTTATAATGGCCTTAAATTTATTTTCATCTCTAGTTATAAAATTTAAAGCTTAAAAAATAGAGCAGATTGAGTAGGTATATGAACACTTGATAATCTTGAAAATTGACAGTCGAAAAAATGCATTACAAGATGCACTATTTTCAAGACGTAAAATCTATTTTTTTCTCATGACCACACATCTTGAGGTCAAGATGATCGGTTCGAGGATATTTGGGCATCGAAACAACCTCTTAAAGTGAATTTTGGAGATGCTCCATAATTCGATCGTTTAGGACCGACCTCACCCTTATATAAATTTTTTCCATAAAAAAAATGTTGTCGGATTGATTGGCCACTGGCCTTGCGTAATAATATTCCATTTTGGAGCCCTCGATTACGGATGGGGCAAAATGAACCCCTAGGTCCCTCGGTATCCCCATTGAACACGGTTATTCATGAATATAGGCATTTCTTATCTTTTAAGAATAGGAAATTGATTGTCATGGACGTTTTGGAAATAACCCTGCGCATGAATGGGCCTTATTCATGAATCGCTGGAGCGACCCTAGCAACTCCACTTAGCGTTCATCAATGATTCGAGGGAGTGGAATTATTAACAAATAAACGATCCCTCAGAACGGGTTTTAGCCAATCAGGTTGAAGAACCATTCGTCTCTGTCATTTTTAAGGGAAAACATTTTGTCCGCCCTCGCTGTATACACTATTGCCCAATTTTAGAGTAGGAGCAGTTTTTCATGCCATGCCCAAACTTGGCATTAGGCTTCAAAAGAAATTTCAACCAAGAAACCTAAGAAATGATATAATGATGTGCCTATGAAAATGATTCATCCATCTTAGAATAGAGAAAAAGTGATTAAATCTAAGCCCTAGGTGAATTTGCTAGACCCCAAATCATGTAAATTGCCTCATCCTCGCTAAATAGATAATTTAGAAATTTTGATTTTGAGTTTTGAAAGGCTAAATCTAACTCCCTCATGGACAAGCTACCTCTGCTTACCAAAATTGGAAATATCATTTTTGGAGCTTCTTTTTTAGATTTTTTTCATAGGCTTCGATGGTCAAGAGAATGCGTGTGGCAAATTCAGGACAGATCAAAATATCCCCAAAAATTGGGGAGGATAGATGCTGTAGCAGACCCTCTTTGGGCAGTCGAAATTCTTTTTATTTCATGAAATGACAAACAAGTTTAGCTTACTGGCAAATGTTCATTTTTTCCCCAATGATTTCTCCGATCATGAAAGTTTAAACTTTGAGTAGACTTCCAAAATGTCAGAGTTTTCTTTGAAAAATAATGAGAAATTTAAAGAAGGGAGCATCACAACATAAATAGAAACAAGAGAAAAGAATAGTTTTCAATTAGTTTCCTCCATGATTTGAAAAGCACAAGGACTTTCCTCAAGCCAATAGCAACTTTCAAAATGCCTCTCTGCTGATACTGCAAACAAATAAAGAAAAGGATGGTGCTCGTGTGTAATGGACATTTAGGATATCAAGTGACATACATCTAGGGGTGCCAATGAGCCAACCTGAGCATGGACATGTCCGAGCTTGGCTTGCAGAGTTGGAGGATGAACTTTCAGCATGACTTAAGCTTAAACCATCCATCTTGAGCTTGAGTTGGTTACTTAACAAGCCCATTAAGAAGCCAAGTCGATCCATAGAAAACACATAATCAAGAAAAAAAACAAGTCAAGCCAATTTTTAAACAAGTCAAACATAAGTCTTAACTTCCAGGGTACAAGTGTTTACAAATTTACACGTATAATAAACACTGTTTTAATATATAATAGTATCAAACAAGCTCAAGCCAAAGCTCAACCTGAGCTTCCCTCCGCTTGAGCTTGGCTTGACTAATAAACAAGCTGTCCAGCACGACTTGGCTTGTGTTGTCGAGCTGAAAATATCGTTCACTCTTGGCACATTATGAGCAGAGCTGAGCACACCTGCAAGCTGGCTTGGCTTGTTGACACCTCTAATACACATACCAGACACAGCATACATGCTACACATGCATTTCCAGAAGTTAAAAGCTAACCCAGCTATTCACAGTAGGCATTCATGAGAAAATGCTAAACTTCATCAATTTTGGTTCTAAATAACATGAGACTACATGACTCTTCTTCCCTTGTGTAATGCACATCTTTTCCTCCCTCTAACAGGAAGGTTCCTACAAATAGAACCACTACCTGTCACAACACCACAGATACTTTCCCTCTCTACCAATTTCTCTGGGTAGTCATTTGCCACATTCACCCTCATTCCTTTGTGCTCGCTGCATCTCTTCCTTCCTTTAACAGGAGAACTGAAACATATTGATCCATTACCTAAGGCCACTCCACAAACAACCTCACTTTTTCTCTCATAAGAATTTCTAAACTCAGGTGCCCTACAACAACCCCGCTTTCTCTCTCATAAGAATTTCTAAACTCAGGTACCCTACAAACACCCCAACTTTCTCTCTCAAAAACCCTACTTTCTTTGCAATGAGTACCATTAGGTTTAAATATTATTGTACCATAACTGCCTTCGTCTTCAAGCTTGCTTGCGTTCACCCTCATCCCTTTGTGCTCACTGCATCTCTTCCTTCCCTCAACAGGACACCTGGAACATATTGAACCATCACCTAAGGCCACCCCACAAACAACCCCACTTTCTCTCTCATAAGAATTTTTAAACTCAGGCACCCTACAAACACCCCAACTTTCACTCTCAAAAACACTTGCTATGCCATAAGTACCATTAGGTTTAAAGGTTCTGGTGCCATAACTGCCTTCTTCTTCAAGCTTGCTTGCATTCACCCTCATCCCTTTGTGCTCACTGCATCTCTTCCTTCCCTCAACAGGAGGCCTCGAACATATTGACCCATCACCTAAGGCCACCCCACAAACAACCCCACTTTCCCCCTCCACAGATTTTTTAAACTCAGGTACCCTACAAACACCCCCACTCTCTCTCTCATACCCCCGACTTTCTTTCTCACAAGTATCACTGACTTCAAAGGTTATAGTACCAGAACTGCCTTCGTCCTCGAGCTTGCCTGCATTAATATCTATGCCTATACATTTCTTCGTAATGCCATTCCATTTCAGGTGCCCGAGCTTTCTACTAAGGCAAGCAAGCAGGGCACTTTGGGAATGAGTTCTATCCAATTTTGCAAGAATATCAGCAGGGCGCCGGGCTCCATTTGCACCTTTGTTCCACGCATAGTCAAAGTTTGAGAGAAGTCGTGATTCGGCCAGTCCCGCTTCTCTCTTGGTTGTCATCTGATAGATGTGCAAATGAAAGTATATGAAATAAGCACAAATATATAATGGAAAATTGTTTCATGCGGGCTGGACCGCATTTCTACATATACGGTCCAGAAAGTGTAAAGCATCCTTCTTAAAGATGGATGCAAGTAGGTGTTCTATCTAAAAACAATGGAAACAAACGGTCCAAATGTTTTCTTACTAGAATTATTATTTTTACTCTTTAAAACTTATTTATTTTTTCATACTCGTGATCTCCATGTTAGAGATTACATGCCCTTAAAAATTAAGACTTAAAATCCATCTCAAAAATAGATTTATTAAGAGGCCCACATTTCTACATATGCAGGCTTGGCCGCATGGAAACCAGGTCCATATGTAAAGGTTCAAGAGGTTGTTGGGTTTTCAAGTTCAATCATAACCCACTAGCAAGTTGCATAGTGAGTGCTGGGTTAAGTTAATGACGAAAAAATATGGAAATGTTATTATGTGAAGTTTCAAAAGCTCAGTTAAAAAAGTAATACTATGTAATAGATCTATAATTTTAGATACTACAAGGAACTATAATTAAAAGAATCCAAGTCAGAAGTGCGCCCTCATTTTAACCAATTCAAGATGCGTGTCAAAAAGGGGTGAGTACCAGCGGTGCTCTTTCGTTACACAAAAAACAGGCTAAAGGTCAACACTAAAACTTGGATCAGAGAATAAATATAGCAACATAAGCCCAGAACTACTAGCCTAATGGGAGAAATCAATATTTTGACCAACAAAGAGCACATTTGTATAATCATCAATACAAAAGGTTAAATTCCTACTCTCCCCATGCACCGTTAACATTTATTTGAAATGAGTAGACACATATTTATGTAACATTTAGGAGAAATGAGTAGGATCATAACACATCAGAACCATGAGAGGACCATAACATCTATTAGACCTTGTACCTGTGTTTAGTTATCACTCAAAAGAGCTCAAAAGTTTCAACTTCATGCCTACAAAGCTTACAGCAGGAGTGATAGCAGAGAAGGGGCAGTTATGGAAAGAGATTTCAATAATAATGCTTAGGAGTTAAAAGCATCCAAACACGTTACAAGTTCCTGTAAAACTCACATTATAGAGACTTACTACTTTTATTTTGGCATCCAACTTTTAAACAGAGACCCAAGGGACTGAGTTATCAATCACAATATTTGAGAACTTGATTTCCATATGAACAAGCTTACAAGCACTCTATTGCAGGACAGCTAATGTTTGTGAATGTTCTAAATAGTACAAAATCCCTAAAGCTCCAAATATTATCTCCTCTTGAACAGTAAAGAGGTAAAAAAAAATAGAAAGCAATCTAGTTTTAGCTCAGTTAAGAAGCTTCAAACATGCCAATCTAAGCAATAAAAATCCATAGTTCAGTTATTTAATCATCTTCCTCCAATAACAGAGGATTTATGACCATCGAATTGCTTCCAATATATATACACTTATTGACTTTTTTTTTATTTTTTTATTGGGGTTGGTCAGCAGTAGGGCTCAAACCTAGTACATGGTGCTGCCATTATCAACATTATAAACAATCATCCTAGGTGTTAAAGTTGAATCCTTCACATGGTTCTTTGGACAAATATCAACAGTTCTAACCTTTGAGCTCCGTTAAATAAACCAGGGTCTTACAATTGGAATCAAAGCCAACCGAAAAAATATTTTTGATCAAAATGACCTTCTCAACTAAGTGACATAATGTAGATTGATAAACTCAATCGGGGGAATATTTTCATGTCAGGCATACCTTCACTCATCATGTGAAAACAGAGCCTAAATTCATGATCCATAGTAGTAATATCCAATAGTAAATAAAGATGAAGATTTTCTAATTGAGTTTTGGCTCTCAAGGCAGTGCTACTCCAATGAAAACAACTAAATCTGAAAGTATGAAAAGAAGTTCCTAATCAGATGCATTCAAAAGAATCTTATGCTATAGTCAATGTTAATGACATGAGGCAAGTAATCATTTTCCATGTAAAAAGTTCAAAGTGATACATACCGGAGCCCATCTAAATACAATATAGAAGCCCCTCGAAAAGGCTTCTCTAAATAATCCAGGTCTCTTCTCCAAACATTGATTTGTAGTTGTAACTGGTTCGCTTGGTTTCCCATTATCTGGAAGAACAAATGGATCGACTAGCTCCAAATGAGAACCAGACCGACCATAATGCTGGAGTCTTGTTCGAACATTGTCAGCATGTCCAATGTATGCAACAACTATGGCACTGGGGTCAATCTTGCGAATTGTTCGGCCCAAGCCAGTAGAAATGGGAGCCACCCCAAGTTCATAAATACCAGGACATGAAGAACTCAATGGTAAATTATGAATCCGATACTTCTCAGTTCCTTCCTTGCCCAAGAGGTAATTTCCCCAATCAGATGGGCCAATCAAGATCTGAAAAATGAAGCCAAAAGCAAAGGTTATATAAAAATTATGTGTGTGTGTGTGTATGTACAAAATACGAAATAAAGCGATCATAATAAGCAAACCATGTTAACAAATCATCATGAACAGTTCTTGGAAAATGCAAAATGGTAAATGAGAAATGGTATGTCATAAGGAATTGGGAGCACTCTTTTGTAACGGTGTTTGAAAAATTGCTAATCCAAATAAAAAATTAATGATCCGAACCAGATTCGGTAGGCAACCGGTTCATTCCTAAACTAATTCGGGAATCAATCCAGATTAGAGAGACTCACCCGGTTCTATTAGAGAACTGAGCACTCTTTCAGAGGAATTGGCTAATTCTATCAAGAGAACTAATCGAATCAACCAAAAAAACAAAATTGTTTTTTGAGAGAAACGACCTGGTCAAATTTTTGCCCCCCATCTCTCCTATTTCAGCCATTTTCTCAAATTCGTCCCATTTCGATCATTTTAGACCTATGTTTTAAAACTCGACTAAGTCGACTTGGACTCGGTTGAGTCACGTAGCCTCGGCATGGTGCCAAGGCCAGTTCGGGTTCACAGCCTGGGGCTGAATGCCCGAATAGAGTACTCGGGTGAGTACCTAATAGAATCACCCGAGTACTATTACTGATACGAAAAAAAAATAGGGAGCAGAAATCCACCCCCATTTTTTCCATTTTCATGAGCATAAGAGCCCCAAATCCCCGTTTTAATCCTAAATATCAGATTATGCTAGAAAATCACTAGATATTAGAAGCATTAGATTCAAGAAAAACCATCTCATTTCTCCTCTTTTGTAGTTCGAAGAATTGGGATTCTTTTTCCCGATTCTGAAAACTTCAATTTCTTCGAATCCAATGGTCAATCTTTGATACAAATTGAACCGTTTTATAAAATTTCAATTATTTTATTTTTCATACTTTTGGGATTTTAATTATTTTTTTATTTTCTGGTGCCCTTTGTGGGCTTTGATAGGACTCAGACGATTCCACTCGGATTTGCTGGAGTAACTTGGCCCAAGCAAGGGCCAAGTCTGGAGCCCGAGCCTAGTTTTTTGAAAACTGTTTTGGACTGATCTACAATAGTCTTAAAAAACCTTCTTAGGATAAAAAATTCCATTCTATCGAAATCATGGGATCAAAATTTGTTAGAACATTGCTGCGAGATTTTCTTGCCTTTCCTCTCTACTCTTGACTGTGGTTTCGACCAAAAAAAGAAGTATATGAATAGTTTGATTGAGAAGGCCCAATAAGCCCTCTTTTTGTTAGTTCTTTTATCTGATATTCTTCATTTCCAGTTCATCTTCTTCACGTAGCCTTATCAGCTTACTCCAAACTATATCATGAACAGAGGAAATATGGGGAATCTTTATTCCATTTTTCCAGACGGTGTACCACACAACAATTTATCAATTCATCTTCAAATTCTTTTATTGTGTTCAGCTGGGAACCTACCTCTAGAGACATCCCTTTGATTTTGTTCTACTATCTCATACTCTTTAGTTTCTTTTCTATCCTCAACTAATATTTCATGATATCCGCAATGGTGGATTTCGTTGCATTATTTTGCCCTTAGTTTAAATGATGGGGATATTCTAGGTATTTTTGTCTTTCTCCCTCAATTGCAAAAACCAAAATATTATCAGAAAGTGTCAATGCAGTACTCTCAAATTTGTTGAATTTTATCGTCACTTATTGCTCTAGAACATCATTGTAAAAATTAAAAATAAAACTCCTAATCCTAGAAATTAGAAGCTCCAAATTGAGCCTTTTTTCCCCTTTTTAGTTCTGATGCGCCCTTTTTTATCTCCCAGTATTGATCTATTTTCTCTCAAATTTGAATCATATCTTATTTATATAAAAGATTTTTAAAAAAAGTTCAGGATCAAAACCCAATATTTATAAAATCATTGAAAATACAATTTATCTCAAATAAATTGGGAGGGAATGGGGGATCCTTCTTATAGAATCACCTATTCCCTAACATATTAACCCGAATCTATGAAAGAACGAGGTGACTCTATAAACGTACCAATTCGCAACTCATTGTATCTCTGCTCCTAGCTTCTTTGAGCAGGTAAAAGCGTCTATACGGACAATCTTCCCAGAGAGGGCGAGTCTTGGGTCTGTACTCGCACTAGGGCCCTTATCTCGATGCAGAGCAATTACATTCCTAACTTTCGGTTCCAGCGGCCTCTAAGCATCACCTAGATTTTTGAACCACATACCCCGACCATATGACTATGATGAGGATGCTCCAGATATTGAGGTTCTACGTCCGCCCCTTTCTCATTATTTCCATAGGGAAGTACACTTTAGTGCTAGTTTACTTATTTTGGGTAGCAACAATATATTAGCAAGGTATTTTGCTTCTTGATATGCATTATATTGGGGGATTGTCACACTTACAGGAGATATGTGACGAGTTCATCCAAACCGCACCATCTACGGAAGTGAGCCAACACATGGGATTGCACCTAGAAAAGGGCTTCATGTGCTCTTTCAGGTCTATCGAAGGCTAAAAGCGGAGGTGCATATCGTAAATCAATTTCTGAAGTGGCAAGAATATTTCTACAACATGGGGACACGGGCTGATGAAACCTTATTTGTCCCTTTCAAGGGGTAATGACTTCTTGAATGTTGTTGGCTGGAGCAGTCTGCCTCCTCATGGGCCATGGAGCCGATGAGGGGCTGGGTACACTTGGCCACTTATCTGGCCTTATTTCTCTGCAAGTTTGCCCCGCCCTCCTCCGGGGGAGACCATATTAGAGGAGAATGTCTTTTCACCACCTATGAAAGGGCAGGGGCCAAGATATTTGCCTTGGCTCATTAGTCCTTCGCAGCCTTTATCAAGGGCTAGGAGTTATATCACTCCCAAGTTAAACTAAGCTCAGTTAAAGATGATGAAGGGGAAACAATCATGGACACGATCAGCAAGGTCATTGAGGAGGGAAAGGCCTAGGAGCAATGCAAGACCGCCTTCCTAATCCAATATTTATGTGGACGACTTTCTAATTACTTTACATTAACTTGGTGGGCGACGCTTGGCCACAATCATTGTGGATCATTGGCAAGAGGGTTATTTATCATGGTGCCTCTCATGTTCATCAGCTCTTTGAGAAGGACAATTTCTTCAAAAATTGTTTGTGCTTCAGCATAGGAGGTTTGATCAATGGAGCATTTGAAGACTGACTTGGAGTGTCGTTGGACGGCGCTCGGACCATACAGATACAGATCACGTACCTATTAAGTATTAGAGCACGTGTATTCTCTCTTCGGGCTAGCAATCACAAGAAATTGGAGCCATATTATCCTCATCGATTCGTATGCCAACATAAATTAGAGTAGAATTACACTTACCCTGTGCTCTTTGAGAGGCACAACACTTGGGACAACAACAGTGTACGGGCTGCTTGGGAAACATGTTTCGCCTTTAATGCTCACAATAACTTTGTTGTCCCGAACGACAAAGAAATGCTCCTATCACTTCACAAAACCGATGTACATGCTAGACACCTCTTTAAACCTTCGATAGATCTGAAATAGTTCTCGAAGCCCTTCAAGATGCACAATCCCATGTGTTGGCTCCGTCATAGATGATGCGATTAGAGGGGACAAATTCGTCATACATCTCCCCTAAGAATGACAATCCCCCAATGTTATGCATATCAAGGAGCGAAATGTCTGCTTAACTATAATCAAGGGCTGATGTATTGGTGGCATCACTCCATGTCTCCAAAAAGGTCTTTATAACATTGGAGCAACAATCATATACCATAAAGAACATTGACAGGCAGCTAACAAAGAGGGGAACCTTAATGGCTCCTCAAATTGCTCAAGCACATCCGCAATCCACGAGTAATAGTCCCTCAGGTAACGGTGCTCCCCTTGAAAGCACAATCCATATGTCCGCCATCGAATGCATTCTCTTGACCATAGTAGGTAAAAAGGCACTAGAATCTATTCTCCTATTGAGGTAATCATAAAGGGGTGGACCTAGATCCCAAGTATCCAAAGCATCCCCATCATAAGCACATGGATGCAAGCTATCTCATTGAGAAAGGTAAGTGATGCTTAGAACCCACTGCAACCGAATGTCAAGAGTGAAGGTCCGTAACAGCCATTGCTGGCCCCAGCGTAAGTACCAGCCTGAGACTCTTCCTCTCAGTGAAGGTTGTCTATATACATGGCTTTACCTACACAAATAAGCCAGCGGCCTAGATACAGTCAACGCTAGTAGTGTTTAAGATGATGGGGCACCTACTCTAGCAAACACCCTTACATTTTTATAAGAGACCAAATGTATGAAATGCCAAATAAGTCTTAATTGATAAATTTCGACAATGTCTCATTTACAAATTGGGTGTCATGGCAAAATAAAGGGGCCCTCAATCAAAATAAAAGAACCCGTAGAGGGAAACCATGAACAGAGTCCAAGGGGGCAAACCCACCCAATTATCATCTAGGAACGACCTCCTAAAAAGAAGGAAAGCTCCAAAAAGTCTAAATTACTCAAACAACCAAAGCAACAAAAAAAATCAATGAGGGACAAGAGCCTTACCTTTAAAAAGCATCAAGGAAGTAATGAGGCGCGGCGCCTATCCAAGGGAGTGGACTGTAGAGCTTAGAGAACCCAAGGAAAGGGTGGGCTGTGAATGCCTAGAAAAATAGAATATACGGATTTAGCTGAAACAAGAGGATGAAGAGGAAAAGACTATGAATCCCTTATGAGTGCTAAAACCTAGAGAGAGAAAGTAGATGAAAGCGCTCAGTGGGAGAGTGAAAAGTCAAAAATGAGTAAGAAGCTAAGAATGGTGAAAAGTGAGAGTGAAAACCTCCCTTTATAACCCCTCCAAAATGTCATTTTTTGAGTTTCCATCAAATTTCCACACTTTTGACACACTGCCATCAAGACGCCTTTTACAAAGCAGGCATTAATAAAATGATTAAGTTCAAAAGGGGAAGAAAAGTATGGAATTTTGAAATTTCTTCCCTTGGAACTCCTCCACTAATCAAAAAAGTCCTCTTCAAACCAAAAGCCCGCTCATGAATTTTTTTCAAAAATCCAAGGGCTAAACAATAAATTCAATTTCCCATTAACGGTCTTCTGCATATAAAAGCAGACTTGAAGCCCAAAATAAACAAACCAAGGCTCATTAAAAATCCAATGTGAGTAGAATATCGAGCCTAGTTAAGGACATGTTTCCTGTAAGGATTCCTCAAAATGGCTCAATTGTTCTTAAACTAATTCTGAAGGCCGGTTGAGGACATTTTTCTCAAGAAACCGAATAATATGCATCAATTTCCTATGCAGATTCCGAGGGCCAATTAAGGACATATTTCCCGCATGTCAAGGTAGGTGGTTTGGTCGATCAAGGGCCTTTTAAGGGATATGTCTCTTGATTGTTCCAATATGTATGGGCTGAAGCTTCTTTGGGCTGACTACAATGCCTAAGAACTAAATGTATATATTTAGGCACCATCGTGGATTGTCTTTAAATTTCTAGGACGTCGAGTGGAAGTCTGAGAAGCTGCACCATCTCAAGAATCTCGAATACTTTAATTGGACGCATGAAGAAATCAACGGGGGCCAGCATAGTTAATGCTGCTCCAACGGGTGCAAGAAAGAGAAAGGGAAGCCTTGTGAGGAAGGGAGAGGAGGCCCATCGAAAGGACGAGAGAGAATTCAAGAGGGGAAGGAGAGCGAGAGAGAGCCATGAAGTAGAGAAATTACGGGAAAGGGATAAAGAGAGAGAGAGAGAAAGGAAAGCGGTTAATTGGTTGTGCTACCGCTGGTATGAGGGAGAGAGATGGGCCAAGCAAGGAGAGGAAGAGCGAGGCTGACTGGCAAAGTTACCGCCAGTGCGTGGAAAAGGGGGGGAAGAGAAAGAAGTAAAAGGGAGAAAGAGAGAAGGGGGGACCGGCAATGTGGATGCCACCCTCCTTAAGTTGCCGGCTCCGGAGATTTTGGAGTCGGTTCGGACCATTATTAGGCTCAACATGCTCGGCTGGTCACAAGCTTTCCGACGGGCCCGGGTTTGCATATTTTGGACTTTGGGTCCTCCTTAAGGGATACGAAAGATTGTTCAAGGGAAATCCAAGTTTTTAATTTCTTATTTTGCCCTTGTAATTAAAAACAAAAATCCATGAGTTGGCTTGTTTTGGAGAAGTCTTTTTTTATAAATAGAGAGGTTTCAATGAAAAAATATCAAAATCTCATAGTTTTCTCCCCCTCTAAACTTTGATCCTTTTATTACTGCCTTCTTTTTAAAAAGGGTCTTGATTCCAAAAGGGGAATTATTAGATAGGAGGCTATAAAGGGAGGTTTTCACTCGCTTTTCATCATTCTTATTAATTTTTAACTTTTCACTCTCTAAATGGAGCTTTCATCTCCTTTCTCTCTCTAGTTTTTACCACCCATAAAGGTTCTATATCCTTTTCTTCTTCATCCTCTTACTTCACCTAGGTTTATATATTCTATTTTTCGAAGCATTCACACCCATCATTTGCTTGCATTGTTTAACTTCCACACTCCACTCCCTTCGATAGGCTCCACACCCCATCATTGGTGCTTTTTCAAGATAAGGCTCTCGCTCGGTTGCTCCCCATCAATTTATTTTTGTTGCTTTAGTTATTTGGGGAATTTAGACTTTGGAAGCTTGTCTTCCTTTTTAGGAGGTTATTCAATGCCAAACCCCCCTCCCCCCCCCCCCCCCCCCAACTCATTACCTCCATAAAAGAAATCCAGTCCCAATTCACTTACTATGACCTGCGCATTTGATAATCGACACATAGGCTGCATTTTCATGGGGAGCTCAACTTCTTGCGGGGGTAGTATTCATGAACTGCAAATGTGTTTAAGCAGTTTGAGAAGCCAATAAGGTTCACCTCTTTGTCAGCTGCTAGTATGGGTTGTAACCTAGGGTTTTAGAGGGGTCAGCCACCACAAAAGATGATTTGGAAAGAAAAATCTCAAGAGATCCCAGCACTGCAGCAACCAAAGTCGATGAATCAACTAATCACATGCCTCCACCTCAAACCTACGATTAACCTTCACTTAATGAGAGAAAAGGCCAATAGTATTATTTCGACAAGGAATGGACCCCTATGATCCACCAAATGCTACTAGATGAGGGGATGATGTCCCTCCCAGAGCCAGGGAAGCTTCAACGAGTAGGCTTTAGCAACCCAACTACTGCAACTACCACAAGATGCTTGGCTATGTAGTGGAGAATTGCTTCCCGAATAAAGACATCAGCCAAAGCTTGATCAAGAAGGGGTTGATCCACCTAGATAACAACAGAATCAGCAAATCCTACCTCGTGGTGGAGGATCATCCTCCACGGATGGAGTCTTCTCACTCCTCTTGGAGAACGGCTCAATTCAGTCTCAGACTCCCAGAACGCCTAGACACTCAATTCAAGGTCACAAACATCTCTGGCACCTCTATCACCAACAAAGGGCAGAAGCTTTAGAGCTTTGTAGAGTGTTTGCAGCAGTCTTGCGACAGCCGGTGCTCAACTGATGTGTGGTTTTCATAGAGCCCTCTGCCTCCATCTAGCCCTCCCCTAACACCTAAGAAGGCAACCCCTCCTCCAAATCCAAAAACAAAGCCCCAGAAGGAGCACAACTCGTTCCATCCCCTTCCCTCCCCTATCACAGATGAACCCCAAGAGACTTGATATGTGATACAAGTCAATGAGATATATGGGGGCATCTCGAGGCCAATGACCTAAAAGAGACAAACACTGGCTGGGGGATAAAACCTAGCCCAGAAAAAGAGGGAAATCGAGCCCAAGGAAAAAGCCGAAGCCCAGTCCAAAGACGAGGATCTGGTCAGCAGACTTGGCAGGAGACGGCAATCACCCAATAACCCAAACCAAGCAACAATCCAAAGGCGAGGATCTGGTCAGCAGACTTGGCACTGTGAGAGGACAGGGTACCAAGCTGCCAGTAGGTGCATGGTGACCAATGGCTAAGCCACCTGTTGGCCACCGATTGGGGTATGAGGACCGGTGATCTAGCCGCTAATTTGGGTGTGTGGACCAGCGGTGTAGCCGTAGGTCAGTGTGTGTATCACCGATGTAGCCACGGGTCAATGTGTGTGGATAGGTGATCCAATACATTGCAGCAATCGCCCTGGCTCCTCCCCATTTTATGATAGGAAAAGTATAGAATGAGACCATTTACCTTTGATACAAGGTGGTCACAATTAATCTTGACCATTGGATGTGAAATTGGGTGGCTGCATTTATTCCATTGACCAAGCTCAAACTTCAAAAAAAAATTTCTCGAACTTTGTGACACATCCAAGCTATCAAATTTCGCATCGAATGGTTGTAAGTAATTGTGACCACCTTGTTTCAAAGATAAATGGTCTCATTGTAGACAATCCCTTTATGATATATTATTTTCATTTTTTTGAGCAAGTCAACAATTTCAAAAAAATATTTCCACTTTTTTTGGGACCGATTACGAAGCCAAAGAATTGGTCTGATCCACCAGGATTAGCGACCCAGTCAGTCCAGCTGATGACCAATCTGGCAACCCAATCCAGGTTTTAAAACACCACTCTACATCAATTCCAAATAACTTGCAAAATTTCATGAACCTTCGACTGACGCCTCATAAATGGTGATGAATGACATTTTCGCTATCATTTTGGTCTTAAGCAGTCACAAGATGGCATTTGTTAAGGAAAAATCTATTCTTTCTAATAGTGATTGGCAAAATCACATTGATAGTTTCTGAGCACACAAATCACAGTATTCCAGAATGACACCCCGAGGAATTCCAATCCAATGATCTCATCAGATAAGATACAAAAGTAGAGAAGGAGGGAGATAGAGAGAGAGCAGCAAAACCCATGAAATTCCTTTAAAATCAAGAAAAGCACCCCAACTCTTCCAACACAGATATTCAACAACATCATTCCAAAAATAACTAAAAAAAGGGACAGAAAATCTCTCAGATCAAAGAAGAGCGAACAACAAATTCAAAATTGACTTCCTGAAAAAAATACAATGAATTAAATTGAATAAACCATTGATTCTAAAGGAATAGTGACAAACCTCCCATTTAGAGAAGAGATGATCAAGTTTGGTGCGACTCTGTTCCTCTCTTCGGATTCGATGTGTTTCAGAACCAAACACCATTGCACCAATTTACTCATCCAAGGCCTCAAAAACATAAAACAAAAAGGAAAAAAAAAATATTCCTGAGATAAAATGGAAATTCATATAGTTCCTGGAAAAAAAGGGTAAAAATAAGGGAAAACAAAGGGTTTCAGGAGCCTGTAAGCCCCAAACTAACTTGATGGGGGGTGTTGAGTTCCGGAGGGTTTTAGAAGGAAAAGTGAATCCTACCATTTAGAAGGGAAAGTGATTCCTACCAATAATTTACTTACCTGTGTACGATACAAAAAGCCTGTCTACCTTCCGTTTTCAAACTAGACGGTGTAGATGAACCTTGGTTCCTTCAAGCCGGATGACGACGTTACTTTCCTTCACTCTCTCTCTCAAAAAGCTCCTTCGCCAATGGTCCAAGACTCCTAACTCTTCGAGTGCTTTTTCTTTCCTTATTGAGAAGCGTTACTTTCCTCAAAATAAGTGATTTTCATGTTTTTCATAAGCTTTCTCCATTCTTTTCAAAAATTGGACGGCTCCAATGCAGTTTTGGGATTTTTTTTTTAATGCGAAAGTCATTGTTAAAAATTTATTTTTTTTATATTTTTAATTATATATATATATATATATATTGATTGCTGGATTTAGGAGATTACATCCCATTCTTTTACACCGAAGTAAGAGTTTTTTTTTTTTGACATGGTTGAAGGTACAACAGATTACATCCCTAAAATTTAGGATCTAAGACATTTCGAGGAGTTAGTTGCTTAAGGGGTAGATAGATATCATACTCTATTAAATCTTTTGGCTCTTCTTTTTTAAGAAATGATAATAAAACCCTGCAAGATGACCTCTTAGACTTATTTGAGTTTAGAGTAGTGTTTAAAGAACTGCTGATGGGTTCGATAGTACATCTTATATTTGTGTCAGATTGTTGATCCAGGTCTTTACCAAGGTTTAAAAAATAGATCAGTGACCAAGATTAGTCACCTCAAAACCTATATTAGATCGATGGGTCAGCGATCCGGATATGCTAGTTTTAATCGAACTTTTTTTCAAAAAACACTATAATTTATCAAAAAATCTAGATTTTTAGGTTTATAAAAGAAATAGTGGCAATCATATTATGGTTTTTCATTATTGTGTCAAAAATATGTAAATACTGATAACCTGTCTCATATTAAGTGTTTGTTGTCTATTAAATTCATTTTATAATTAAAATAAAGTTTAAAATGTAACACAATAATAAAATTGATCTCTCTAACTCAATTTATTTATTTTATTATTGTATTAACTTAGGAGCTTTAATTTTCAAAAAATCTATATAGAACAAATTTAATGCTGAGGTTGTTAGTTGAGACATAGAGAGAGAGATAATTTTATTGGAATTATTTGTTTGTACTACTTTGTAGAGAAAGAGAAAATTTTAGTAGAAACAATTTTATTGTATTTATTAATAAAACAAATTTTATAAAGAGATAGAAGTTCTTGGTAGAGAGAGACACCAATGTTTTAAGGGGGGTAGGGAGGAGAAAGAGAGAGAAATATGCATAATAAATTTGACTTAAAAGAATGAGAGAAAATAACGAGAGAAAAAAAAGAGACAACAGCCAAATGCAATTATAAAAGAATAGAGAGAGAGAGAGAGTGAGAGTGGGAGAGAGAGATTGTTTAGTAAAGACAATCGTGATAAAGAGAGGGGACCTTAATGCATGGGAAGGAAGACTTGGAGGGAGGGTGACAGAGAGAGAGAGAGATTAATGTATTATTATAGAAACAACCCTTGAAACCCTACCTCCATTGATTTCCCCCGCTGTGGTGGCATCTATGCTCGAAGAGGAAGACCCAAAAATTAGGATTCAAGTTCTTCATTTGGTTTTCGAAGCGTTTACCGCCATGATTTTGGCTTATATGAACTTGAGCACGATTGAAAATGCTTCAGTAAGATGGATGAGTTCAATTGTAGGCCCAATACCTTCACTTACCATATTTATATTACTCTTCTTGATGGATTCTTTAGAGCGGATGAAAGTTGGACTTATGTGATCTAGCCGGTATATATATATATATATATATATATATATATTTTTATTTTTTTTTGATTTCTTTTCTAGTTTAGAATACTCACAAGTAGTCCATTACAATAAAATTTACTTGAAAAAAAATAAAGAAAACAAATCTAGGATCTAAAACTTGATGCCACTTAAAATATTTATTTTAATAACCAAAAAATATCACAATGATGTGATTAGGAGTGATTAGGAATAACAAAAGACACAAGAAATAATTATGGCAAGAAAAAAGAAAGAAAGTGTTGGAGATTACCTCAACCGAGTTTATTACACCCGATACCAAGTCACCACTTTCCGATGGTACAAGATCAACGATCAACCTTCAATCTCAAGCATGGGAAAGCAATTTATGCCAAAACCCTCCATTGGAACCATAACTTCTTTCAATCAAATTTTCAAATTTAGGTAGAACCCCTTGATAACTTAGTTGAGAGAGATAGCATCTCCTTACTACACCATTAACGCTTTAGGTCATATCACAACAAGATCGGATAGAGATATCCAAACAACCATGAGTGGGGTGTGTCCTTTTTGCTTACCATAAGAGAGAGATAGATAGTTGCTATAAGAGAGAGAAAGTTTCTATGTTGAGTGAGAGTTACGAGTCATTCATTTCCACAGATAGGCCATCAAGATCATATGAAAAGTGTTACAACATTTATCTCCTATTTTCTAAACTATTACCCATCAATTAAAATAAATGGATAAATATTTTATAATATTGTGCTTTTCATGCACAAGTCTCTTCATACATCCCTTGTTATGTTTTAAACCTACCTCAAAAATTCAATATTTCCAAAACACTTAATATCTTGGGCTTCAAGCCAAATAACTTAATCACAATAAAATGAAAATATCCAAAAGATGGGATGTGCCACCCATTATGCCATCTCATGGGCCCCACCAACTTGCCATGGCAGGCCCATGTGCACAAATTATCGAATATTGAGTCACATTTAAAACGTAGGATATGTAGCTTTAAATAATAGAGAATAAGACGGCTATCAAGAAGAGAGAAGATCACAAATTTTATAAATACATGTCTAACTTCTCGTTTGGGTACTTGGAAATACGTTTGCTTGAGGGATACATATTCTCGGATATACATATGCCAGATAAAACTCCTAGGAAATATGATAATCTTCTTTGATAGTATCTAAATGCAACTCAGAATATGCCTTTATTTGGCTCTCCAAGGAGATAAATTTTATTATAATTTCATTTCGTTCAAGTTATATAATATAAGGTTACAAGGTCCATCTTTGTAATTCTTCATTGGAAAATTTTTTTCTCTTTCTAAATAAATCAATGTAATGTTTTTATTTTCCTTTTTCGTGAAAATCGATCTAGAATTTCTTAATTTATTTGGACAAGTTAATTAAATAGTATCATGCGAAAAGGAATATTTTGGTTTTATTGGTATTTTGGTTATTTTATTTTATCGAAAATATATTTTCAATATTATTTCTAGGTGCGCTCCATTGCGATGATAGCATTACCAAATTTAATATTTATATAATTTGTAAAAAAAATTAAAAATAAAATAATCTGACAGATCTAAGATCAAATGGTTAATGGCTCACTTGATCTAAATTCTTTGGATAGGGAAGTATATATCTTCTATCTTGAGGGGAAGTATATAAACATTTTCCTAGTGATAGATTTTCACAAAAGGAAAAGGTTTATATACTTTCCCTACTGTATAGAAGATATATACTTCTCCCAACTATCAGTCCAATTATAGATCAAGTGAGTCACTCACTCTTTAGACTATTTTATTTTAAATTATTGTCTACAAATTATATGAATATAAAATTTAGAACCCACCATCATCTCAATAGGCTCACCTAAAAAAATATTAAAAAATATTTTTGATAAAATAAAATGACCAAAATACCCCAAAAACTTGAAGGCTATTTTATTTTAAATTTTTTGTGCAAATTATATGAATATGAAATTTAGAACGTATCATCATCTCAATGAAAATTTAGAACGTATCATCATCTCAAAGAGGCGCACTTAAAAAATATTTTTGATAAAATAATATATCAAAATACCCCTAAAATTTGTAAGGGTATTAGTTATTTTATTTGATTAGAAATATTCTTTTTATATTTTTTACATGCATGAGTTCAAGAGAGGAGTTGTTGCTCAAAATATCTCAAACTATTGTCAAAAAAAGCTTTTTTAAAAAAAAAATTGTTTCGTACGACAAGGATCGCATTTCTACCTTTACGGTCCCCGAAGTATAAAGCATCCATCTTAAAGATGGATGCAAATAGGTGGTTTATCTAAAAACAATTTAAATTAACTGTTCAAGTTTTTTTTTAATGAAATTATTATAGTTAATTTTTAAAATTTATTTATTTAGTTTTATATTCATGATCTCCAGAGATTAATTATCTTTAAAAATTAGGTAAAAAACCATCTCTAAAATAGATTTTTAAGAGGTGATTCATGCCTCTCATTCCAAAATAAAATATCATGACAATGTGATTGGGGCTATCTCAACCATCCATTCAGGACGGTTGGATGGGGGAAGTATGTAAATTTTACACAGCAGAGAGAAGTCGAGAAAGTTTGCCCACAAAAAAGCCCCGTTCAAAGACAAGGCAAAGACAACTGGTTTTAGGGTTTTCTTTCTCATTGCTGGGGTTCGTTGTGGGGGCGAAGAAGCCTCTCTCTAGCAAATAGCAACAATGGTCTGTATCTTTGCTCTACTTTTAGTAGTCATTTTTTTGCTGAAACTCTTATGAAGCTATCTCATTTTGTATTTCTCTGCTGGTTCAGTTGATCCCGAAGAAGAACCGCAACGAGGTGTACAAGTACCTCTTTCAAGGTCCTCCCTTTCTTTCTACTTCCTTCTCTCTCTACTGCATGATTTGTAACTACTCTTTCTTATATAAAAGAAGAAGGTTCTCCTTTCTAAAGCTTTGTTTCTCATGCTGGTATTTTGTTTGCGATCACAGAGGGGGTGCTCCATGCCAAGAAAGATTACAATCTGGAAAAGCACCCTAACATCGATGTTCCAAATCTTCATGTGATAAAGCTCATGCAGAGCTTCAAATCAAAGGAATATGTTCGTGAGACATTTGCATGGATGCATTAATATTGGTACCTCACGAACGATGGGATCGAATATCTTCGCGCTTATGGGACTTTTAATGGTCGTATATTAGTTGTTCATGTTCTTCTGATGGAGGTTTTGGATGAGTATCTTTTTGGCGAATGAAAATCTTCATGCAATTTGGTATCTGTTGCTACATGCTAACGGTTCATTTTCATTAGCATGTGCTCATTAATGAGAGTGTAGTGTGGATTCATAGCTTGATTGATATAAGAAAGTCCTTCTTTGGAAGGAAACATATGGGTTAATTGTGGGTTTTTATAGGACAACGCTGATCTTTGTTAGTTGTTGGCATGCATGGAATAGTATATAGTGGATGTTTAGATTTAGACCCATGTGATCCTATCACTGATTACTCTTGTATGTTTCTTATTTCTTGTTCTTGAGCTTGCAAATAAAATGCACACGTCAATTCCACTTTTTCACTTTTAGATGTAATCAGACGGCTTAGTTGGTATTCCTTGGTAGTACTTTTTATTATATACATGATGATTGCTAGCCGATTTGAGACTCTTTGTTTCTATATTTTTGTAGCTATATTTAATGATGAATATTTGTATGGTTCTTTAGACTTCCGTTCTATTTCATATTTGATCCAACCATAGTCGCTAGAACATTGTACTCACCTCTTTTAGTAGCATTATCAACGTTAGTCACTAGATAGCATCTTGCATCTTCTTCCACAGTGGCACCTAGACATTCTCCATAACTAGGCCCAATGTATCACGTAATTCATTTAAATGTTAGCTTATTGGGACAAATAATCGTAATAATTTTTTACACTAAAATTACATGATCAAATCTGGGGGTACGCAAATTTAATTAAATATAAAAATAGATATTCAGATAATCATAATAATTTTTTACACTAAAATTACATGATCAAATCTGGATGTACGCCTTAATTGGATTGTTTAAGGTTGCAACCTTAGGGAAATGACTCCCTAAATTAATTACTTCACGGCATCACACTCCAATCCCAACCCTCACACAATCTTCCGCACCCAGAGCTATTCGCGTATATTGGATATTCATCCTACTAAATAAATCGTGTCTCCTTTTAAATCTTTATAAAATATACAACATTGATTTTATGAAGATTTAATAAATATAGAACAACGATTTTACCAAGAAAAAACATTCGCCATTCCTACATAAACCAGATATGCGCAAATTGCAACTAGAATTTACAAAATATATACAATAAGGCCATTTGCTTTTGATAAAATTATACATTATAATAATAGAACAAATCTTTTGATACAAAGCTCACATTATTAACCATTAAACTGGGAATAATGCAAAGTTCACATTATTAACCATTAACTGGGAATGTATCATCGATTGGGTACAAAGTTCAACTGTAGATTTCATATCCAAAAAAGTGACTCCTTGGAACAAAAAGTGAATACCATATGACATAGAGTCCCTTTACTTTTATGCCTCGAGTTACACAAGGGCCCAAATTTAAATTTTTGAAGTGCTGAAGTAAGAGTCAGAAGACAAAATATATCATATCTCTCCATTATTCTAATCCATGAATTCATGTCCAAATATAATATCGATCAATTTCATTCACAGATTTTATAAAAAGAATCACTTGTAATATGCACACAGCAGATGCAGCAATTCTTGTGCAATAACATTACCTCGCCACCAAATATATAAAGTTCAATAAGCAAAAATACGAACTTCCAATATGACAAGGAAATATACATAGAGAGCCATATATGTGCATGACACTGAAATCCTATAATAAAGTAAATTTGGAATATACCACCAACACCTGCATTTTCTTGAGATGGAATAACTATTGAACATAATGTCTTCACACGAAGATTAAAAATTGTTGGATTAAGATTAGATATACATCCAAATCAAACATTGCATCAAGCCAGCAACTTCCTCTCCCCAGTGTGTTCACATAAAATTAAAACAATTCCTGTTCAAATGGATATTGAAAAAGCAGAATAACCTCCCACCCCAAGAAAATCATGCATCAAGATGGAGCAACTGATACGAACAAATGGATGAGTAGATACTGCCATGCATAAGAGTGTAACTAGGACAAGATCAGACAAGAAGCAAATAAAGACCAGATGTCAGAGATACAAAAGACTGGATATGCATATGAACTTCAAAAGACTGTAACAATCACATCTTCCAAAACTCTAGCGGATACATTACTCCATTTACATATAATACTCGCACAAAAACCATCGAAGTACGTAACTACAAAATGCTTTGCAAAACAAATAACAAAAACATAAAACAAAGAGGCAAGGTAGGTAACACTAAGCAAAGATGATTGTTCTTACACGACTATCACGAGCCATTTTGCATCATTGTACGAACCAAAGATAAATATCCACATCATTACACCACTTAAAAAACAAACAACCAAATTAAATTTAGATTTTTATTTATTTTTTATTTTTTTGGTGAATAGTAATTAAACTACAAATTCTATTGCCTACCAAAACCAAAAGATATAAATCCCTATGGCCACAGCACAGATCTCGGAACTTGCATAACTCCAGAACCAATGCAATCAAAATAGCTAGTTCTTGTACTCGTCATGTTTAACAATGATACAATAAAAATGATATTACTGATAAATTAATTCAACACAGATCAGAAGAAATCCGGAAATTCAGATATTCAACCAAATTAAACATTGCATCAAGCTAGCAATTTCCCCTCCCCAGTGTGTTCACATAAAATTAAAACAACTCCCGTTCAAATGGATCTTGAGAAAGCAGAATAACCTCTCACCTCAAGAAGATCATGCATCAAGATGGAGCAACTGATATGAACAAATGGATGGGTAGATACTGCCATGCATAAGACTGTAATTAGGATAAGATCAGACAAGAAGCAAATAAAGGATGGATGTCAGAGATACAAAAGACTGGATATGCAACTGAACTTCAAAAGACTGCTACAATTACGTCTTCCAAACCTCTAGCGGATACATTACTCCATTCACAGATAATACTCGCATAAAAACCATTGAAGGACATAACTACAAAATGTTTTGAAACACAAATAACAAAAGCATAAAACAAAGAGGCAAGGTAGGTAACACTAAGCATGGATGATTGTTTTTACACGACTATCACGAGCCCTTCTGCATTATTGCATGAACCAAAGACATATCTATATCTTAACACCACCCAAAAAACAAACAACCAAATTAAATTTCGATTTTTTTTTTTTACTTCTTTAGGTGAATAATTAAACTGCCTACCAAAACCGCAAGTAATAAATCCCTATGGCCACAACACAGATCTCGGAACTAGCATAACCCCAAAACCAATCCAATCAAAATTCCAATCAAAATA
Source organism: Amborella trichopoda (assembly GCF_000471905.2). The sequence goes on along the minus strand of NW_006499905.1, from coordinate 4,530,665 downwards.
GCTAGTTCATGTACTCGTCATGTTTAGCAATGATACAATAAAAAAGATATTATTAATGAAATAATTCAACATAAAACAAAAGAAATCCAGAAATTCAGATCAAACATTGCAACAAGCCAACAACTTCCCCTTCCCAATGTGTACACATAAAATTAAAACAACCCCCTTTCAAATAGATCCAGAGAAAGCATAATAACCTCCCAACCCAAAAAAAGCACGCATCTAGATGGAGCAACGACTGTGAACAAATGGATGGGAAGATACTGCCTTAAAGAGTGTAACTAGGACAAGATCAGGAAAGAAGCAAATAAAGACCAAATGTCAGGAATACAAAAGACTGATATGCAACTGAACTTCAAAAGACTGCTACAATCACATCTTCCAAACCTCTAGCGGATACATTACTCCATTCACAAATAACATTGATACAAAAACCATTGAAGGACATAACTGCAAAAATACAAATAATAAAAGCATAAAACAAAGAGGCAAGGTAGGTAACACTAAGCATGGATGCATCATTGCATGAACCATTCTACACTATTGCACGAACCAAATATGTATATCTACATCATAACACGACTTAAAAAACAAACAACAAAATTAAATTTAGATTTTTGTTTTTACTTAAAAAACAAACAACAAAATTAAATTTAGATTTTTGTTTTTACTGCTTTGGGTGAATAATAATTAAATTGCGAATTCCACAGCTTACCAAAACTACAAGAAATCCAATCAAAATAGCCAGATCTTGAAACTTGCTTAACTCCATAACCAATCCAATCAAAATAGCTAGTTCCTGTACTCGTCAGATTTAGTAATGATACAATAAAAATGATATTACTGATGAAATAATGAACACAGAACATAAGAAATCTAGAAATTCAGATATTCATCCAAATCAAACATTGTATCAAGCTAGCAACTTTCGCTCCCCAGAGTGTTCACACAAAATTAAAACAACCCCCATTCAAATGGATCATGAGAAAGCATAATAACTTCCCACCCCAAGAAGAGCATGCATCAAGAGAGCAACTGATGCATACAAATGGATGGGCAAATACTGCAATGCATAAGAATATAACTAGGACATGATCATGCAAGAAGCAAATAAAGACCAGATGTCAGGGATACAAAAGACTAGATATGCAGCTGAATTTCAAAAGACCGCTACCATCACATTTTCCAAACCTCTAGCGAATACATTATTCCATTCATAGATAACACTAGCACAAAAACCATCGAAGGACATAATTAGAAAATGCTTTGAAACACAAATAAAAAAAGAATAAAACAAAGATGCAAGGTAAAGGTAGGTCCAAGCATGGATGATTATTCTTACATGACTATCACGAGCCATTTTGCATCGTTGCACGAACCAAAGATATATATCCACATCATAACAACACTTAAAAAACAAACCAAATTAAATTTAGATTTTTTTTTCTTTTTTACTTCTTTGGGTGAATAATAATTAAACTGCGTATTTTATTGCTTACCAAAACCACAAGAAATAAATCCCTACGGCTACAGCACAGATCTCGAAACTTGTATAACTCCAAAACCAATACAATCAAAATAGTTAGTTCATGTACTTGTCATGTTTAGCAATGATACAATAAAAAAGATATTACTGATGAAATAATTCAACACATAACAAAAGAAATCCAAAAAATCAAATATTCATCCAAATCAAACATTGCATCAAAGCCAACATCCCCTCCCCAGTATGTTTACATAAAATTAAAACAACTCCCGTTCAAATGAATCATGAGAAAGTAGAATAACCTCCCACCCCAAGAAGAGCACGCATCAAGAGGGAGCAACTGATGCGAAAAAAAGGATGGGCATATACTGTCATGTATAAGAGTGTGATTAGGACAAGATCAGGCAAGAGGCAAATAAAGATCAGAAGTCAGGGATACAAAAGACTGCATAAATAGCTGAGCTTAAAAAGACTACTACAATCACGTCTTTCAAACCTTTACTGGATACATTACTCCATTCATAGATAACACTGGAACAAAAACTGTCGAAAGATATAACTACAAAATGCTTTGAAACACAAATAACGAAAGCATAAAATAAAGAAGACATGGATGATTGTTTTTACACGACTTTCACGAGCCATTATGCATTGTATGTATATCCACATCATAACACCACCTAAAAAAACAACCAAATTAAATTTAGATTTTTTTTTTTTTAGTTCTTTAGGTGAATAATTAAACTGCGAAATCTACTGCGTTCCAAAACTACAAGAAATAAAAATACCTTTGGCTACACCATAAACTCGGAACTTGCATAACTCTAGAACCAATCCAATCAAAATAACTAGTTCATGTACTCGTCATGTCTGGCAATGTTACAATAAAAAGGATATTACTGATGCAGTAATTCAACATATACTAGAAGAAATCCAGAAAATCTATTCATCCAACTCAAACATTGCATTAAGCCAGCAACTTCCAGTGTGTTCACATAAAATTAAAACAACTCCCTTTCAAATCAATCCTGAGAAAGTAGAATAACCTCCCACCCCAAGAAGAGCACGTATCAAGAGGAAGCAACTGATGCAAACAAATGGATAGGTAGATACTGTCATGAATAAGAGTGTAACTAGAACAAGATCTGGCAAGAAGCAAATAAATACCATATGTAAGCGATACAAAAGCTTGGATATGCAGCTGAACTTCAAAAAACTGCTACAATCACATCTTCCAAACCTCTATCGAAGACATCACTCCATTCACAAATACCTTAAAATTACGAAAATAGTAAAGAGCGCATAAATTAACGAAGACACATACAAGAAACTGAAGCATAAAAAAGGAGAATTACAAAAATAATAAGCATTATCCTATGATACCCAAAATGACTAAAATAATGAAGAGTGCATAAATACACAAAGAAATATGCCAGAAACTGAAGCAAAAAAAAAAACTGGAGAATTGATGGACTAAAAGAAGGCCCTAACAGAAGGCAGCAAGGCATATCTTACAGATAGTTTATCATCTAACAGAGATTACATTAGCATAGATCATTGAAGCCGTGACTCATATACTGAAATAAAATAATAACCATCATCTTATTCCCTAAAATGACTAAAATTGTAAAGAGCGCATACATACATATAGAAGCATATCAGAAATTGAAGCATAAAAAAAGAGCATTACAAATCCGAGTAAGACCAATCGAAACTAATTAAAGCAAGCGATTATCATCAAGAAAACTTGAAGGCAACAAGGCCTATCTTACAGAGAGTTGATCATCTTACAGAGATTACATTAGCTTAGACCTTTGAAGCGTGACACAAGTATACTGAAATAAAATAATAACCATCCTATGATACCCTAAAATGACTAAAATAGAAAAGAGCATAGAAATACACATAGAAACATGCCAAAAACTAAAACATAAAAAATGAGCATTACAAAAATAATAACCATCATCCTATAGTACCCTAAAATGATTAAAATAGTAAAGATCGCATAAATACACATAGAAGTATGTCAGAAACTGAAGTATGGTGATGAGACCTTATTCTTCTGCACACAATAACAAACTATAAAGTCAGGTTACAATGGTTACAAAATGGTTACAATGATAATTCTATAATTGATAACCAAGAAGAAACTTAGAGCAATTTTTTATGATTGAAGAAAAAAACACCAACATGATAATCGGAATAGAATTAATTCACAAGAGCTTAGGCATTAGCAACAATGCAATTAAGTATGGTGATGAAACCTTATTCCTCCGCACACAATAACAAAATATAAAGTCAGGTTACAATGGTTATAATGATAGCTGTGTAATCGATAACCAAGAAGAATCAGAAAGCAATTTTCAATGCTTGAACAAAAAGAACACCTATTTACCAACTTCACAAAACAGCACCACCTACAGGAGAGTCAGAGGATAGCCCGAGTGCAATAGCAATAGGAGTCAACGAAATCCATCAAAACTCGTTAAACTGTAAGCAATCATCAAGAAACATACCAGAGAATAACCTAAAAGAAGGCCCTAAAAGAAGGCAATAAGGCCTATCTTACAGAGAGTTGATCATCTTACGGAGATTACATTGGCTTAGACCTCCGAAGCCGTGACTCAAGTATACTAAAATAAAATAATAACCATCATTCTATGACGCACTAAAATGACTAAAATAGTTAAGAGTGCATAATACCACATAGAAAGCATGCCATAAATTGAAGCAAAAAAAAGGCGATTGCAAAAATGACTAAAATAGTAAAGAGTGCATATATACACATAGAAGCATGTTAGAAACAAAAGTATGGTGATGAAACCTTATACTGGTGATGAAACCTTATTCCTTCGCAAACTATAAAGTCAGGTTACAATGGTTACAACAATAACCAAGAAGAAACAAAGTGTAATTTTTTATGCTTGGACAAAAGAACAACATCATGATACAACAATCTGAATAGAAGTATTCCGCAATAGCTTAGGCATCAGAACTGCAAAGGCTAAACAACAACAATGCAAATAAGTTTGGTGATGAAACCTTATTAATAGCAACTACACAAAACAACATCAGAGAGCAATTTTCGATGCTTGAACAAAAAGAACACCTCTTTATCAACTTCATAAAACAACATCACCTAGAGGATCCGAGTGCAATAATAGCATTAGGAGTCAATGAAATCCATCAAAATTAGTTAAACTGCAAGCAATCATCAAGAAACGTACCAGAGAATAATTCGAGGGAAAAAATTGGAGAATTGACTAAAAGAATGCCCTAACAAAAAACAACAAGGACTATCTTACAGAGAGTTGATCATCTTACAGAGAATACATTAGCATAACTTGATGGCAGTAAAAAGATTACAGAGAGTTGATCAACTATCAGAAGATGATGGTTATTATTTATTTCAGTACACTTACGTCACGGCTTCAAAGGTGATACCCTAAAATGACTAAAATAGTAAAGAACGCATAAATACACATAGAAGCATGTCAGAAACTAAGTATTACAAATCTAAGTAAGATCAATCAAAACTAGTTAAACTGCAAGCAATCATCAAGAAACATACTAGAGAATAATTGGAGGGAGAAAACAGAAGAATTGATAGACTCAATTCTAACATAGGGCAACAAGGCTTATCTTACAGAGAGTCGATCATCTTACAGAGATTACACTAAGACCTTTGAAGCCGTGACTCAAGTATACTAAAATAAAATAATAACCATCATTCGATGATACCATAAAATGACAAAAATAGTAAAGAGCGCATAAATACTCATGGAAGCATAAAAAAGGAGCATTACAAAAATAATAACCATCATCCGATGATACCCTAAATTACTAAAATAATCATTTTAGCCTATGCAGTTCTGATGCCTAATCTATTGTTGATTACTTTCATTCAAATTGCTATATCATGTTGGTGTTCTTTTGTTCAAGCATCGAAAATTGCTCTCTGTTACTTCTTGGTTATTGATTAGAGAGCTATCATTGTAGCCATTGTAAACTAACTTTATAGTTTTCTATTATGTACGGAGGAATAAGGTTTCATCACCGTAATTAATAGGGTTTTATCACCATACTTTTGTTTCTAGCATGCTTCTATGTATATTTATGTGCTCTTTACTATTTTAGTCATTTTACGGTATTATAGGATGTGATGGTTATTATTTTTGTAGTGCTCTTTTTTTCTTCCTTCAGTTGTTGGCATACTTCTATGTGTATTTATGCGCTCTTTACTATTTTAGTTATTTTAAGGTAGCATAAGATGATGGTTATTATTTTATTTCAGTATGCTTGACTCACAACTTCAAAAGTCAGCCAATGTATTCTCTGTAAGATGATCAACTCTCTGTAAGTAGGCCTTGTTGCCTTTTGTTAGGGCTTTCCTTTAGTCTATTAATTCTGCAGTTTTCTCCCTCAAATTATTCTCTGGTATGTTTCTTGATGATTGGAGTTTAACTAGTTTTGATTGGTCTTACTCATTTTTCTAATGCTCCTTTTTTTATGCTTCAGTTTCTGGCATGCGTATACTAGAGAATTGATAAACTAAAAGAAGGCCCTAACAGAAGTCAACAAGGCCTATCGAGAGTATACAACGATTACATTGGCTGAGACCTTTGAAACGTGACTCAAGTATACTGAAATAAAATAATAACCATCATCCTATGATACCCTAAAATGACTAAAATATTTAAGAGCGCATAAATACAACATAGAAGCATGCCAAAAACTGAAGCAAAAAAAATGAGCATTACAAAAAGGTCTAAAATAGTAAAGAGTACATAAATACACATTAAAGCATGCCAAAAATAGACGTATGATGATGAAACCTTATTACGGCGATGAAACTATATTCCTCCGCACACAATAGGTAACTATAAAGTCAGGTTACAATGGTTAATAGCTCTCTAATTTATAATCTAAAAAAGCAAGTTAATAAAATATAAATAAAAATCAATAATGATAAAAAATTACAAGAAACACACACTATCTACTGACTGATTTTATTGATCCAGGAATTCTCGCATGCCTGCTGAGCCATAAAAGAATAATTGAGAAATAAATAAAAGCTTTGCCCCCAAACAGTCACAACATTTGGCGTTAAAAACCAATAAACATAACAATACATAAACAAGGACAAAATTACAAAAAGGAGATATGTAAAATTTTATACCTCTTTCTCTGTCCAATCAGTCTGTCATGCATAGAATGGGTAGAGACCTCTCGCTCTGAAATGGATCATATCAGTTCTCCTTCTCCCTCTTTTACTCTCTCTCTCATCTGATTTGGATATTGCTGAATGGGTCAGATGAGGTCTTAGCTTTAGGCTTGCTATTGAGTTCAGGAGCTCCAAACACTTGCCAAAATCTCAATTTCTCATCAGCTTCGGCTAAGACCACTGTGCACCCATTTGGGCTCTGCATAGAAACGACAAACTTAACATAAAACTTTTCTCAAGGAAAAAAAAAACAGAAATAAATGAAAAGCAACTAATTCTCAAAACCAGAAATTAAAAAGTCACAATGCCTGGGCCATGAATAGAACTCTAGAAGTATGCGCAGCCAACTTCACCATAGATGGATACTTCCACAGTGTCAATTGGTTCTGAGTAAACCCATCAGAGCTCAACAACTCTCTCTCATTCTTACTCCAAAGCAATGAACACACTTGAGACCCCGTATCCACTGAATTTATGCAAGCTCCAGTGTGTGAATTCCAAAATTTGATACGCCTATCAACCCTACCTCCACCTGAAGCCAATAAATTTCTCTGAAATGGGTATTGCCGCCAAATGGTCCTCTAATCTATGCAACGGTGAGTTGCTGGAATTAGATAAGCTTTGATTCCAAATTTGATACACCTATCAGCCCCACCTCCACCTGAAGCCAATAAATTGCTCTGAAATGAGCACTATCGCCAAATGGTCCTCTATTCTATGCAGCGGTGAGTTGCTGGAATTAGATAAGCTTTGATCCCAAATATGGAGGATATTGTCATTTCCACTACTTGCTAGTTGTTTGCCTGAATTAGACCATTTGAGACCACAAACATCTTGTTGGTGGCCTCTCACATCATTGTTGATAATGAGGCCATCATGGCCACCAGTTGTGAGAATATGAGAATTCCAAGCAAGAGAGGGAACTCGCCCACGGTGACTACCTCTTAGAGTTCGTAGCTATAGAAAAACCACATGATAGGTTTTTGTTAGTTATAGGTTTTTGTTAGTTAACAGTTCAGTTTGATATTTGAGATAGTTTCTTCACGTAGACCATCCTGTGGGTTGCTCGATAGTTAAAACAATAATGAAAAGAGATGCAGAAACCCAAAAACACACACACATAGAAAGAACCAATGCATGTTTGCACATATATTTTGGCATAAACATGAACCTGTGTAGTCGAAGCTACATCCCAGAGATGGACATTAGAATTGTTCAATCCAACAGCTATATGCTACCTACCAGGTGCCCATTGTCATCAATGGTTGTCAGCTCAGAAGTAGATCCATTTTGAACCATCCCATAGATAAACTGTGTTCCCAAGGGCAATGGCCAATACATTGCCACAACTCCAATCCAACAGATTTAATCATCCAACAACTCTAGGGAGGGAGATTGCAAAGGTATCCAACAGATTCAAATAGTAATCATCCAAAAACTCTGGAGAGGGAGACTGCAAAGGTAATGTCTTCGAGGGAGAGAGTCAAACCTGAGGAATATGTCTTCGAGGCTTGGCTGATTGCACTTGATGCTTATCTGAGAGAACTTCCTCATAAGCTCTCTCAAGGGTTGGGGGCTTGCTCTTAAAAGCGAGGATTCTCGTTCTATTTTGGAAAACAATCACAGAGAGACGCTTCCTATAAGCCTCTTTTGATGGTGAACCAGAGGTGGTATTCTCTTTCTTTGAATCCATAAGCATATATCGACCAACGTCAAGGTCCATTGCTCTTCTATCTGGGATGAATCTATCACTCTGTTTTATAGAAAATGAAATTAAGTAACATATGGATCAACGAACAAGACAATATGGAATTGGCCTTCATTCACAAAAAAGATGCCACAAACAGAAACAAGAAAAGGTCCATATAACTCAAGGAAGGGACCTATGTCAACAGCAAGTAAATATTGACTCAACAAGAAGAAGAAAACATAGAATTGGGCTCCGAAAATAGATTGAAATTATAAAATATTACTCAAAAATTGAAGAAAGAAGCCACAAACAGAAGCAAGAAATCTTGACTCAAGGAAGGGACCAATGTCAAGGGAAAATAAATCTTGACTCAACACAAAGGGGCCCGGCCCTTTACAGCTAATAACTTAATATGGCAAATAAAACAATCAAGTGGCAAAATCCTCAAATAGATGATTAGAGTCTCCATCATCTCATGTGCGTTGCTAAGGGAAGACTCGATTGGATGAAAATGAACAACATGGGATAAGTCTAAGGTACCAAATGTTGTTATCAAAGAAAAATAAATAAATGAGGAGAAAACAAGAAATATGAAGAGAATTCTGAACTCCATTAAGATCATATACCTAAATTTACAATTTCCTCAAGAATTACAAATAACTACAGAAATCATAAAAGAAGTGTAGGAAGGTTAATTTGTGATTTATCAGAGAGCAGAGAAAATGGAGAATTCAATCATGGATAAATATCACCCAAGAAATAATGAAACAGACAAAAAATCAAGATCAAACCCTTTAACAACTCAAGCCATAACAATCAAAAGAGGCTATGAAGCACAAATTTCTTACGTATTGTTGCCTTGAAGAAGGTCTTCTTGGAACCACCTGCTCACGAAGAGGGTGACGCCTCTCTTGCTTCATTAAAGCAGAGGAAGAGAGAGAACCTGCATCCATATGAAAAGATAGAAAATACCTACAAAACAGAAAAAAGCACAAAAAAATATCTACGCAAAAATAACAGAGATTTGCAACAAATTCACTGAACACTTGAGCACTTGGTGATTGAGGCTCTTTTCACAGAGCGAATGGATAGAGAGAGTGAGAGAGCACGGAAGGGTTTTTCGTAAGACTGGGCTTCCCTTTAATATGTTTATGTGCGCTAACGGTCGAAACTAGGCTTCCTTAATTCAAAGACATGGGATGTAGCCGTTTGATAGAACACTAAAGGGCGAAAACACCGACTTAACGTTATGTAACAGATGTTTTCTTAGTGTAATTAACGTGTATATCCGTGCTGTTATTTCAAAAGCACTTTTTTTTTTTTTCAATTTGTTGATGACTTTCAAAAATGATAAAATGGCCATAGTATTTTGGAGGTCGATATTTAAAAAAGTCCCTCACGTGAACTTTAAAAATCCAAAACTAATCACATTTGGAATTAATTTTTTAAAAAGTTTGATATTCAAAATCCAAAATATGAAATTAGTTTAATTCTTAATTTTGGATTTTTAAGATCCAAAAAATTGGGAAAATATTAATTTTAGATCTTTAGATTTAGAATATCTATAATTTTAAAAAGGGTGCGATTTGTGTAGAGCCTAGGCTCTAAACTATCAAATTAGAGCCTACCTTCAAATAGTGTCGAGAAGTATAATTTTCATATTGGAAATCTTGGTGATAGTCATAAAATATATTTCCATATGTATTTATAAATTTTAAAACTTTAAAAATAGTATAGATCGATAGATCTATGAAAACTTGAAAATCTTGAAAATTGACTGTCCAAAGATATGTTACAAAATACACTATTTCCAAAACTTAAAATCCATTTTTTTCTCATGTCCATGCATATCGATGTCAAGATGATTGATTTGAAGATATTTGGGTGTCAAAACATCATCTTCTAGTGAAATTTTGTATGTAGGCTCAAATTTGATTGTTTAGAGCCTCGGCTATATGTAAACTTTTTCCTTTTGAAAAAGGCGCGGTTTGTATAGAGTTGAGGCTCTAAGTAAAGCGCACTCTCAAATAGTATAAAAAAAATGTGGTTTCAATGTTGGAAATTTTTGTGATAGCCTTAAAATATATTATCATCTTCAATTATACAATTTAAAGCTTCAAAAATAGTGTAGATCAAACAGATCTATGAAAATTTTAAAACTTGAAAATTGATGTTCCAAAAATGTATTACAAGATACACTATTTCCAAAACATTGAAATCCATTTTTTTCTCATGTCCATACATTTTGATGTTGAGATGATCAATTTAAGAATATTTAAGCATCAAAACAAACTCTTTTGATGAAATTTTTGAGGTAAAAATAATTTGTAAAAAAAATACCATACATAAAAATAACAAAGATGCCCCTCCTATTTTTTTCTGTCAATGAATATGAACTGTCCAGAGTCCATATAGGTCAATTTGGGTCGTCTAGCACATAATATATATATATATAGTAATGATTTCGTGTATAGTAATATAATGCAACAACCTTAAAAGCCCAATTAACATAGGCTGTTCATTTTGGTGAGTAGAAGGATTTTTTCATTTCAAATTTTTTGGATGGCTTTATTTATCATTAGATGAACAATGTTAAAAAAAGAAAAATGATTTTGAGTTTATAAAGGCTAAGATATTGAAATTCACAAAATGAATGGTCTAGATTCGTTTGGATGGTACTCATTTTGACCATATCTAGGGTTCAAATTGAACCTTTTTTTTTTTTGGGATTGATTATTGAAATGAAGAGTGTGTGTGTGCGCAAAATTTGGGGTCTTACAAATACCGTAAACATGGTTTTTTAAGAGTGTCGTTGCATTATACTATAATACAACCGTTACATTGGATCATTTCACAAACACAACCGTTACATTAGATCATTTCACAAACACAACCGTTACATTAGATCAAACACGCTCGGAACATTCAAATGTGAAAAATATTGTTTACCATTTGTAGAGCTCTAGTGAATGAGTGTAAGTTATTTATTTTTGCTAAAGTAAATTTTATTTTGGACAAAAATTAATTTTTTGTTAAAATAATTTTTAGTTTTTTGTCATAAATTTTATTTTATTTTGTCAATATAACTTTTAATTTTTTTTTGTCATAATTTTTATTTTTTGCCAAGATAATTTTTTATTTTTTTTATAACTTCTTTTTTTTGTCAAGATAA
>NW_006499905.1:4496181-4518155 GCF_000471905.2 Amborella trichopoda | reverse complement strand
ATATATATATATATTGCTTTACCTTCTCAAGACTACGTAGCTAATTGTCCCACATCGAAGCCTATGGAAACCGTGGTAAGTATAAATTGTTCAAGAGTAGTAGATTGTTGCGTGTGTGTGGAAGGCATGCGCTCCATGGACGTTGTTGCGTCCACGCGTGTATGCCCCGCTTGGCTTGTTTGCATGTGTTACTTTTATGTCATGAGCCGGTCGGGCGATTTGCGGTTTTATGCTAGAATCGACTTGGGGTGACCAATTCGACACACTAGACACCGGGCGATTTGCGGTTTTACACTAGAATCAACACAGGGTGACCGATTCCCGTGTCGAAACGGTCGAGTCCATAGTGACTTAGCGATTTTTTAAACCCCTGGTTGAAAACCATTCAGCTTCAAATTTTAAATCTCTGGTTAGCTGTTGCTAAGGTGTTGGACTTCAATCTCACTTTGTGTCCCTTCAAATGTTCTTCTATTTCTCTCTCTCTCTCCAAATATTCCAAATAATGCTCACCCGTAAAGCTCTATATAGTACGGTGCCATTTTTCAACAAAAGATTAGGATGTTTAGATTCAACAACTTTCTACAGCAATCCCACATGCTTAGAGTGAAAGGACAATATAAAAGAATATGGTCCACACTTTCGTTATCCCTCAAACATAGCCTACAAACATTGACAATTATGAAAACTCTCTTACGAAGGTTATCCACAGTAGAAGAGCTACCCACAAAAATAATTGAACCTTCAGCTGCACATGCAAATTTAATATTCTTGCTAAACTATGATCAATCACTCTGTGATTCTCCTCATGCCGTAATCGTTAGACGGACTTAACTGAAAAATCCCCTGAAACTGTGAGATCCCACACCAATCGATTATCCTTATTGGAACATAGAAAAATTATGCAACAGATTCATAAGCAATTGGAACTCATGAAATAAAGAATCTGAGACCCTCCTGTACTTGTAAACAATATTCCAATAAGAGTTAGTAAAATCAGCTCCTCTAAGATCTTTCACCGAGGCCAATGGATTGTCGACTTTGGAGAAGACTTCAAGGAAAGAATATCGAAGAGCAAAGTATCCTAGACACTTATCAAATCAGAACAAAGTTTGGTATTCCTTTCTAACTACTTTGTGACAATGATTACGATATAATGATCGACATGCATCAATTCCTTTCCAAATACTTGAAAAACCAACCTTAGATCTTAGACTTTTAATGAGGTCAATCAATACATCCACTCCATATTTTTCTTTTAACACCTCTCCCCATAATCTACCATTTTGATTTTGGAAGCACCACTACCACTTAGTCAATAAGTTAGTGTTAATCAATTCAAGTTTTTTAACTTCTAAACCCCCATCTCTTTGGAAAGTGCATACATTTTCCCAAATCACGAGTTTCAATTTGTTTCCTGAATCTACATTGCCCCATAAAAAAGATTTCGTAATGTTTTCCAAAGTCTTCATCACCTGCTTTGGCATTATGAAAATGGACATAAAACATATGGGTAGGTTGGACAAAGTAGATTTGATAAGAGTAGATCTTTCTCCAAACGACAACACTTTAGACTTCCATATGTCCAGTTTCTTATTAAATCTTTCAATAATAGGATCCCAAATAATTGCTGATTGGTTTCCTCCAAATAAAGGAATACCCAAATATTTGTAAAAAAACTTGTTAACCCCACATCCAAGAATTTATGCCAAAGATGCAACCACGTTATCTGAAACTCCAACCCCATCCAAGTTTGTCTTTTTTACATTCACTTTGAGACACATAGCTATTTTCATACACTTTAATAATACCCACAAATTCCTTACTTCTTGTTCCTTTGGGCTACAGAATATAATGATATCATCTGCATACTGTAAATGAGATATTGTTAGTCTACCAACATTAAATCCAAAAATAAGGCCTCTACTCACCACATAATTCAACATAGTACTAAAACTTTAAGCCACAATAGGATATAAGTATGGGTACAAATAATCTCCTTCCTGAATGCCTTTTGATGCTTTAAAATAACGACAAGATTTTCCATTGAAAAGGATGGAGAAATGAGTTGACTTCAAATATCCCTGGATCCACACTCTCCAACGTGATCTAAAACCCATCTTTCCTAAGATTTCATGTAGAACATGCCAGTCTACTTTGTTATATACCTTTTCAAAATCTATTTTACATAAAAGACCTGATTTTTGCTCTTTCAGCCATTAGTGTATGCATTATTGTGCCCTTAAGATACTGCCCATAATATGTCTGTCTTTGAAGAAAGCAAAATGAGGACCTTTCACAACCAGATGCAATGCTTCTATCAATCTATTTGCCAAAATCTTTGCAACAATTTTATAGACACTCTCTAGTAGGCTCATAAGCCTTATGCCCTTCACACTCTCTATAACAGATTTATTGGGAATTAAAGCAATAAAGGTAGAATTTGTTGTTGTTGAGATTTTACCTCTATGATAAAATTCATCCATAAATAATAATAATAAATCTTCCTTTAGAAGCTCCCAAAAAGTTTGAAAAAATGCTAAAAGAAAACCGTCTGGCCCCAGTACCTTATCCCTCCCCAAGGAGAAGATAATATCTTTTATCTCATCTATTTCATCAAAACTAAAATTATTTATTTTTTTCCCCTATAAAAGCTTCTTTAGAATGGTTAATTCAACTTATTTCAATACTACCTGGTTCAGTAAGCTCCACATCTCCCATTTTAATTTTACTCATGGAGTAGCATCTTTTTCTAGCATTAACAATAGCATTAAAGAATTTAATGTTTCTATCTCCTTCCTTTAACCATTTCACTCTAGATCCTTGCTTTTAATGTACTTCTTCCAATTTCAGAAGGTCATGCGAGGAAGCAAGAGAGTTGTTTCTTTCTCTTATTTTTTTTGGTGGCACTGATCCTCCCATAAATTGGATCTCATCAATCTCTTCAATATTTTTTTTGTGTTATTGCAATTTTTTACTGTAGGTTATCCCAACATTATTTTTTTCATTTACATATTTCATTTTTCAGCATTTTCAATTTAGTAGTAAATTGATGACGCACCCAACCTTCTATCTTGGTATTTTGCCGAAACTCTTCCACCAACTTAATAGAACTTCTATCTAATAACCAATTCAGCTCCATTCTAAAATGTGACGAAGCAAATTTCATACCCATTGAATTCAATAGGAAAGGGACATGATCAGAGTCAAATTTTCACTAAAGCTTTAACATAAAGATTTAGAAACTTATTATGAAAGGAGTTGGTCACTAAAAACCTATCCAAACGGGTAAGAGGTAGGGTATGAAAGAGCATGGTTTGAGTAGGTGTAGGCAGCCCCAATTGAAGGAATGTCTAGAAGTTCATTATTCTGATCAAAAGAATTAAACATGCGCATATAAGGAGAGCTCCTAGGATTAACAGAGAATTCACTAGGTCATCGAATCATATTGAAATCACCTTCAATACACCATGACACACTAATGAAATTGGTCAAAGCATTTAGTTCATCAAAAAATTGTGCTTTTTCATCAGGACAGTTGAGACCATATATATTTGTTAAACATCATTTAAAACCATCAATCAGAAAACAAAATGGAAATATGTCTTTCATTTAAAAGACAATCATCTTTTTTAACCACATTTGAGTCCCATATGACCTACAAACCACCTGATAAGCCATTAGAATCAAAACCCAGAAAGTCCATTGGTCTCCTTCCCCAAACTAACTTAGCAAGCTGAAAATTCGGGGCCTCCATCTTTGATTCATGTATAATCAAAATGTCTGGCTTTTCCTGCCTAACAAAAAACAAGACATTTTTTCCCTACTACTATTGAGGTCCCGAACATTCTAGCATAGTATTTTCATTTTGAGACATAACCCCTACTGTGCCTTGTGATCTTAGATGAACCAGCAGACACAGTACCCCAAGGCTAAGAAACAACACGGGTGCACCCATTAAGAAAGACCATGTGATAGTTTATAGAGCATACAAGATTGTCGAGCTCCTTTTGCATTCACCCTTTGTGCTTTGATTTTTGAATTTTTGAGCTTCCAGTTTGTGCATCAACACCCTAGTCACGATCTTTCTGCAACATTTCAGTGATATAGCCCAGAGACTCTCTATAATGGAGATTCATCGCATCAACAACCTTGCCGACTTTTGAGGGGTGCAGGACTACTGGTAACCTTTGAGGCTCATCGTCTTCTTCATCCTCTGAGGGGTCATTTGGTAAGTGATAGGCCAAGGGAATTGCCATGACTAGTTGTGCATCTTCCTTGTTGTTTCTACCACTTACCAGTTCCCTAGGCTCTACTTCTTCCAAATGTTGCCGAAAGACATTTTCATCCCAACGTAAGTTCTCACTCTTATTAGACATCATGGGTTCAAAATTTTCCTCCTCTTCTAGGTTGTAATCAATCAAGGGGTAATGGCTAAGCTCCAAGGCATTAGTTTTCTTTGACAATTTAAGAGGTTTTGAAGCCACTATTTTTATTAGAATCTTCTTCTCGTACGCCATGGCCACAGAGAATTTTTTTTTTTTACCTTTTGCCGATGAAAGGGATAGTTGGGGATGATTAAGGAGGGCACCAGAAAACACACCAGAGATTGGCCCCTTGGGACACTCTGCTTCATGATGGCGGACCTGAGATTTCACTATATGCACCGCTGTTTCCAATACTGGGTGGTGTCCTTCCACACATATGTCCCCAAAACCACTAGATAGATCTTTGAGTACAACAAATTTATTTTGGATAGAGATGGGAGCTGACTTTTCATTTGAATTTTGAGATATAACATTCAAGTTTTTGTTAGCATCATACTTTACTATACACCGTTGAACAATGTGTTTCTCGGTAAAAGCGGTTATTGGTTGCGATGAACGGCCATTATTGCTCCGAGATGCATTCAATTATTGAGGTTTTGTGCCGTTGTACTAGGTTGGCCATTGGTGCTCATAGAGTTCCCCATGCTTTGTGCTTCCTTGGACTTAGGGACATTCGAATCAACATAAGTACTAGGATCATTGTTTTGGTTGATATTGTCTTGTGTGTAGCTGATTTCTTTAAAGGTTAAGAGTAAATAGAATAAACCAACATTCATAATACAGGAGGCAGGACTCTTTACTTCTATTTTCTATACGTGAAATTTCAGCGAGTGATACGATGTATTTGTCCAATCAATCTTAATCGGTGTCTCACATAAGCTGGTAATTTCTTTAAAAACTTCCATCGACCTTGCTATATTTGGTATACTGCTCACTGAAAAATATGTAGATATAGGTTTAATGAGATATTTTTCCATTGTTGGATCCCATTTTTCGGCCATCAACTCCACTCCTCGAAATATACAAATTTTATCACCTTGGCTACTTCATTGGTCGATTCAAGAAAACATATAGCTTTATTTCCAGGGGTACTTCTGCATTGGCTAGGGTTTGATGTCACACCCCAAGAATTTACAATACTGATATTCCTGAGATGTGACAATCAAAACATATGTACACTCTTAATAGGACAAATTTACACTGACGAATTCTTACAAAGTAACAAAAAAAAAGCTTAGACACAACTACAATATCTTCCAAAGTTGCCCTTGACGAGTACTCAAAATGAAGCCGCAGTTATCCTGAAAAATGTTTACCATAGTTTGATGAGTTTGGCTACTCAGTAAGTGATCATCATAATCCTAAAAATAATCATGGTTGAAAGATATCAATATTTTCCAAAAGGAGATATATTAACAGAAATGCATCAACAATTTCACTTTCAATAAATGCATAATTAAGTATAATCTGAATAATTGAAACGCATATAACACTTTAACAGTAGTGCATAATTCAAAGGATTTCACAAAATACCCTACTGGCGTCCCAAGTATGTCACCTATATGCCCCATCAGCGTCCTGATGGGTCCACTTAATCCCTATCGGCGTCCCAGATAGGTCCACTTAATCCCTGCAGGTCCACTTATACCTCACCGGCGTACCGGATGAGTCCACTTAATCCCTACCGTCGTCCCAGATAGGTCCACTTTTACCTCACCGGCGAACCGGATAAGTCCACTTGCATACTTAAATTATTTCTAAATCTCTTTAAACATTCGAAAGCAGCAATATCATGTACTCAACATATCACTGAAACCATTAATATGAATTTCACTTAAACCATTAATAACAGTCACTCTCTATAACATTTCAAAAATAACCAATCAAATATTTTGGGCTCAAATTTAGAAAGGTAGCAGTTTGTAAAGGCATTCTAGCATAATTTCCAATTTAATATGTATAGAAAAACTCTTATAAAAATTCAAGAATACGGAATTATCACAATTTATGGGATATCAATCCACAAATAAACATTTCACAACAATACTATAATCAATTACAAAAATGTCAATTTTTAAATAATAAGGCAGTCATTTGCACATGAATTTTTCAATGTCTAAATATTCAAAACAGTAGAAAAAAATATCACAATTTTACTAAAAGAAGAAATATCACATTTATTTCTAACAATAGACAAGACAAATAAATAATTTTATTTTTCTAATTTATAGCATTCAAAATTTCTAACATAGATAAAATATCACAATTTTTATTAAAAAGATTATTTTTCAATATAATGAGGTCACGTGCGCATAAAATTTATCGCGTCTAAAATTCATGATAATAAGCAGAAATAACTATTTCATTTTATTTTTAAAAAAAATGGATTATTTTTCGAGACAATGAGGTCACTTATACATAAAACTGATAAAATAAAGATCCTAGACGAAAATATCATTATTTATTAGAAATAGACTATTTTTCAGGAAGACGATGTCACTTACCTAAAATATTTGAGAGGAAGCTTCCGATAAAAATTTGGTTAGGGAGAGGAGCTCACTGTGTTTCGACCAGAAAGGGAAAGATTTCAAAAGTTTTCTAGGGTGGGAGTCCTCGTCTCCCATATTTAAACTCTTACGACACCTTATTATAATATTTTATTAAGTGACACCTCATAAACGAGGTGTAACCCTTACAATACCCCTTATATGCTTAAAGCCCACGTCCACTTGACGTGGCAAGGCAGGAGCAAACAAAAGAAACTTAACCAAAAGATTTTGAAAACAGTGATGGTCCTTAAGGACCATCATGCTCATATAGACCATCACTTATTAAGAGTTTCTTTCTTTCTTTTTTATTTTTATTTTTTATTTTTTTTATTTTTTACTTTTTTTTAAAATTTTTTTTTTTAGAATTATTACAGTTGAAGTCCATGATTTGTCTACCCATTGAAGTCCATGATTTGTCTGCCCATCTCTGAAAAGCCGCAACGTTTGTACCTTTAGAGAGAAAAGATATGACAACACTAGATTTGATACGTTGGACTCACCCACCACAATAACCGAATCAACACGATGATCAAACCTAGTAGAAGAGCGAAAAATTTGAGCATACGAATGACGCTTTACTCCATCCTTAACTTCTTCTTCCTCCATCCATCACTCCTCTCTCCCCCGTATGTATTGAAAATTCACTCGAATGTTTATGAAAAGGAGTTTTCTCATAGGCGAACTCTCAAACAATTGGTTAGTTTTTAGTAGCCTTATACCTATAGTAATCAGCCAAAAGCAGCCATCACCTGAAGCTTTTGTCAAACACTTAGAATACCCTACTCAAGACCAAACTCTTTTCGTTTTTGACCCAAACCAAAGTCTCTCAATTTTTCTTCTCTCTCTTTGGTGCCTCTAGACCTTCTCAATCCCTACCTTTCCTCCCTATAAATGCTCCAATCATTTGTACCCAAGAGCCCCAATCAATTGCACTGCTCCTGTGTTGCATTACATTATGCCTCTAGAAATAAATCTCTGTTTAGCTGTTTTTTCTTCTCTCGTGTCCTTTACTCTCTATCTCTCGAAATCAAGCAGGCCAAAATGGAAACTATCTCAAGGGCGAAAACGAGGAGACTATTGGAATGGAGGAATACTGCCCATTTCCAACAAGTCCTACACTCTCTCAAGCTGCAACTGATGCGGTCTTTGTGCAGCTCTCTGAAATTCGGTCCTCTGGCTGCATGAGCATTGTTCTCTCTCACTAGCTGCACTTTCGCTCACTAGCTGCAACAACTCTGTGAGTTTCTCTCTCTAAAGCCAACAACCGACGCAACCCCACTCTCTCTCTTCTCTCAACTCAAATTCTTGTTTTGCAACAGCCCTGCTCCACCTCTCTGCAATCTGTCTTAGGGCTGCCGCCTTGCAACGAAATACAAATCCATACCTGCATTACTCTCTCTTCCTCACTCACTGTCACTCTCTCTTTGTCTTGTCAGATAGTTATGGGGTCACCCCCTTCAACATTTCTCTCACTTCAACATGTCAAGAAGTGAACTTCTGTATGGGATCTCTCCTCCTTGAGGGGCTTAGGAAGTGGATCATAATATGATTTGTGTGGCTTATAATATGCCTTTATTATTAGGCTCAAACAAAAAAAATACTTTCAAAATATAGAAACATAACATTTAACATCAAAAATTTATTTTCTTATAACAATAGTAAATGGTCTCATTGTATATAATCCCTATTCCTTCACTCTTTTTTTCTTATTTCTTATTTGAATAATGTTTTGTTTGTGTGTGATTATCTTTAACCAAATTTTAAATATTACCTATACAAATTTTTTTCCGATGACCACAAATGAATATACTACTCAAACTAAACCTACCTATACAAATAAACTTATCAAAGTGTCTCCAAACCATTGTCATTTTTTTTTTTAATATCCGTAAACCATGATATGGGGTGGCATCCAATCAGTCCAACCATATTTAAATGTCAATAAACCTTTTTCCCAAATGAGGAATCAAGGGATTTCTAAATCAACATTCCCAACATCCCAATGTTTTTAAAACCCATGTGTTCGGATTGGGAATTAGCTGGGATTGAACCGGTTTTGAATAGGTGTCGGATCGGCCTGGTCGCCCCTAAAAACCCTAATAATATATATATGAAATGATCCTGTCAACCCACCAGTTGATAGCTACAATATCAGCCAATGTCCTAGATTGAATGTGGGCCGATCTGAAGGTCACGATTTCATTTTATGGTTGAATTTCCATTTTTTTTCCTACAAATCCAAATCATTTAAAATTTGGAGTGTCTATTCTTCAAAAATAGGACAATCTAATAAAAATATTAAAACAGTAATTCACAAAATATAAATTGACCAAAATACCCTCAAAATATTTTGATAGTATTTTGATCAATTTATATTTTACAGTTTTTTTTATATATATTTTTATTAGGTGCGGCTTGATGAGAAAAATAAACGAATATGAAATGAAATTCAAATATGAAATGATGTCATACTGTCAGATCGGCTATGATTGAATCTGGAATGTTTATTTGCTATGATTGATCGGCTATATATATATATAAGGGATGTTTATTTGACTAAAAGATAAATGTTATTTGGAAACAAGTTCTTCTTTGTTGAGAAATGAACATTATTTTTTGGGATTTTTAAGGAAGTTCTGAATAACTGTATAACCTACTGGAATGTTAATGAAATTTAGAGTACACGTGGTTGATTACCTTATTGAATTATGAATTGAGGAAGTTTTTAGTACATGTATTTGATTGACCATATAATGTTTGGGGTATGTAGACAAACAAGTTTGAACAGTTCGTTTATTTTTAAGTGATATGAGATCAATATGTCATGCATGAAAGAGATATCTAAGATGCTCCACGATAAAATGATATGTCATGTATTTTCCAACAATAAAAAGGAAAAAGTTTATATAAGCTTGCAACTTTAAAATGTAGAATTAAGATGCATCTAAAAAATCTATCATAAGAGTTATTTTGATGTTGGAAAATCCTCTAATTGATCATCTCAACATCAAAATATGAAAAGAAAAAAAAATATTTTGAGTCTCGAAAATAATATATCTTGCAACACATTATCTGTACTGTCAATTTTCAGGTCTATTTGATTTGAATTGTTTTTGGAGTTTAAAATTTTATAATTAGAGATAAAAGTAGATTCTCAAGTCATATCAAGATTTTTTAACACTAAAATTGTATTTAAGATAAAATTTGGAAGGACACCTTAATTTGATTGATTAAGGTTACAATATTACAAGGATGAGATTAGCATGCAGGCCAAGCCCACACATGTAGAAATGCGGGCCCCTTAATAAATCTATTATTAAGAATGGATTTTTGGACATAATTTTTAAGGATATGTAATCTCTAACATGGAGATCATGAATATGAAAAAAAAACAAAAAAAATTAGAAACTATAAATAATAATTATATGAAGAAAACATTTGGACCATTAATTTAAAGTGTTTTTAGATGGACCACATATTTGCATCCATCTTTAAGATGGATGGTTTATACTTCTAGACTGCACATGTAGAAATGACATCTAGCCTCGCATGAAACAATTTTTCCCTTTATAAACCACATTTATAAAAAAAAAGATATAGGGTGCAGTTTATATAGAGTCGAGGCTCTGAACAATCAAAGTAAAGTGCACCTTCAAATAATGTCGAGAAATATGGTTTCAATACTGAAAATCTTTGCGATAGCCTTAAAATATATTTTCATCTTTAATTATAAAATTTAAAGCTTAAAAAATAGTATAGATAGAGTAGATCTATGAAAACTTGAAAATCTTGAAAGTTAATTGTTCAAAACTGTGTTACAAGCTGCATTATTTTCAAAATTTAGAATCCATTTTTTTCTCATATCCATGCATCTTGAGGTCGAGATGATCAAATTGAAGATATTTTGGCATTAAAAATTTTGAAATAGGCTCTATATAAACTTTTTTCTAAAACAAAAGAAGGGAAAAGTTTATATAGAGCTCAAGCTCTAAACAATCAAATTAGAGCTTACATAAAAAAAAATTCATTGTTTTGATGCCCAAATATCATCAAATTAGTCATCTCAACATCAAGATACATGATATTGAGAAAAAAATGGATTTCAAGTTTTGGAAATAGTACATATTGTAATACATTTTTAGACCGTCAATTTTTAAGTTATTAAAATTTTCATATATCTGCTCGATCTATAATATTTTTAACCTTAAAATTTTATAATTAAAAATACAAATATATTTGAAGGCTAGTCAAATATTTTCAATATTGAAAGTATACTTCGGACACTCTTTGAATGTGTGTTCTAATTTCATTGCTCATCTCTCAACAAACCGCACCTAAAAAAAGGGCTATACTATCGTAAATTTCGTAAGGAGTGATGGGCATATTCGACATTTTCAAACACACTGGCTCCGATATATAACCGCTCATAGCTTCGCATATCGCTCGCTTTGCAACTAGGGTTAGGGTTTTCTTTGTGGCGTTGTGCTCCATTTGTCTCTTGCCCCTCCTGCTTTCGTTGCAGAGCAACAATGGCGGACTCCAAAGCTGTGACCATAAGAACAAGGAAATTCATGACCAATAGGCTTCTTTCAAGGAAGCAATTCGTATGCCTCTTTTCGCTAATATTTTGCTTTACTCAATTTTTTCGAGATTTCTCTCTCTTTACCCTGATTCTTCTGTCTCTTAGGTCATTGATGTTCTCCACCCTGGAAGGCCCAATGTCTCGAAGGTATTCATCTCTTAAACCTCTCTCTCTCTTTCTTTTTCTCATTCGTTCTCTCCTATTTTTCTTATTCTTCTTATTCTGCCCATCTAAATGATTTGCATTGATTTGTTTAGAAAACCATGTTTTCATGGCCTTAGTGATTCTAGTTGTTTACCTGAATAGAGGGGTTGCTGACCGGTAGTTGCTTCTTTTCTTTCGAGGGTTTTAGAGTGGATTGTGGGTAAAGTTTCAAATTTTAGGTTTTTAATGTTAATGGCGTTTAATTCACTTTATTTTTTAATGGTGAAGGCTGAGTTGAAAGAAAAGCTTGGAAAAATGTACGAAGTGAGGGATTCCAACACGATTTTTGTGTTCAAGTTTAGAACACATTTTGGTGGGGGCAAATCCACTGGTTTCGGTCTTATTTATGACACAGTAGATAATGCAAAGAAGTATGAGCCCAAGTACAGGCTCATCAGGGTAAGCCTTTGACTTTCCTTCTTCGGTGTCTGCTCTGTTTTTAAAGTGTTGTTTTTTTCTCTTCTAGTGATTTCATTTCTTACCAATCATACTCTAAATCACTTCATTAGATTTTATTGGTGGTTTATTAGTTTATTGGTCAATTTATTGTAGTTATCAGATATTAGAGCTTGAGTTTACTCCCTGTGTTTCATGTATTATATTTAGTATGTAAACACTGTATTAAAAGAGCTGATTCTACAACCTCTAATGTCTTCATTTAAGCATCAATTATCTGTAAAAAAAGATGCACTCTATGTTGTCTCCTGATCCTTATAGTGAGTTCTGAGTCTGTATGGGTTTTAATTAGTGGAAATGTGTGTGGATTTGGTTTCCCCCCCTAGATCTTTAGTGATCTATAACTTCTTGTGCTATACAAATGGGTTTTTTATTTAGTAAAATTTTTATTAATATCAAGCTGCTTTCTCTGGTAGAGGTATTTTTCTCTGTTGATTTCTAGTGGTATTCTTGTCTGCAGTTAAAAATCAACACTGATTGCTTTGTTATTTGATCTACCTCCGTTCTTATGCTTTATATTTCTTACTATGAAATTGCAGTATTTCACATGTAAAAGCCTCATTTGTTTTTAGTGAAAGGAAGGATAATACCACCAGTTACTTCAATCTTTACATCTTTTCTGTTGACAAGTTGATCTTTGCACATTTTGTTATATTACTTTGATTGGGTTTGACTTGATCTTTACATTTATGTTTCTTTGCTACGACTTTGGGTGGCAAAATTGTCGCAACTTGGATTTTTTTGGAGAACCAAATATTCTTGGAGGTACTTTGTTATTTTACTTATATTGTGGATGTTTTTGATGTGCTTTTTGTGATATCAATGATTACAGATATATATATATTTTTTTTCCGATACTACCAATGATTACAGATGTTAAGTGTATCTTATATCGTTTGGCTTTTTCTTTTCTTTTGATTTTTATGTTTCATCTTCATCAAACATGAAACTATTTGATTGAGTTGATAGATTTTTCCATGCCTATCTTAGGAACTTTGCTAGACCGACATTTTTTTTGTAAGACTTGGCTTCAGTCATGTAAGTACCTTGAGGGATGCTTGCCAAATTACCTCAAGTATTAATGTAGTCTCGGCTCTTTCTGTTATTTCCCTTAACATCATTCCACTCTCAACAGCGTAACTTTTTTTTTATTAATTGTTACATTACTGATCCCTTGCAAATTACAATTGAAGTATCAACTGTCTGATTGTTAGTGAAATTTGGGCAATTATTCAGTATCACTCATTTGATGCCTTGTCTTATATTTAACATCAATCGCCTGATTCCATTGATCAATTTAACCTTGTCATGTCTGATGCAAATTCCTACATATCGGTCTTTTTAAGGTCCAGTATTGTTGTTTCCACTTTTGCCTACCCGGTTCTCTAACATGTTTTGCATAATAGCCCAGTAGCCCACCATTCTACCATTGTAATTGCATTAGTCCATTACTCTGTTACATAAACTGAATAGATCTGTCCACCACTATGCTGTTGGTGCCTTACCTCGGATTCATTATCATTTCAATGCTCTTTTTCTCCTTGTTATCGTTTTCGAAGGATTCTTATTCTTCTCCTGTCCCTCTTACCTTACTTCCTTCTGTCCTCTGTCTAGTTGTGCAGCTCAGTTTTCCTTGACTTTGTATCTGGGTGTTAAGCTTTTGACCTCGCCTATTTCTTCCTGTAATGCAGGCTGACTCTTAAAAACTTGATCCTTAATAGGCAATTTTGTGTATATACATCAACTATCTCTAGGAAGTTGTCCAAAGACAAATCAATATGCTTCTACAGTCTTTTTATTTTTCCTGATAGATACTATTTTTATGCAAAGAAAAATTGTGTTTTGGTTCAAAATAATATACGAAGTTGGTTTCAAGTTTGTTGCCTATTCCCTTACCAGCCATCATATGGCTTCTGAAATTTATGGCCAATCACTTTACACTGTATTTTGAATATCTTTGAATATGCTATTTAAAGATTATGGCCCATATACTAAGACTCAAATATAAGGCCTAAATGACATATTTAATTGACATTCATTCAAATAAGATCTAATTCATGTTGGCATAAAAGCAACAATAAATCAGTCATCACATTGTAGGAGCAATAATATTTATAGTTGTACATAATCTGCAGTACTTGACTACTTGCTATAAATTAGTCAATTGGATTCATCTCGTGAAACAAATTGGTCCCAAGGATATAAAAACAGCATCAAAGTGGTGATCAATATAAATGAAATTGCATAGTAGAATTGGCTGATATATTGTATAACTATTCATCCTTCAGCTCATCACCCCTAGTCTGCGTTGAAGCGCATTAGACAAAAGGCTAATCATCTTGTCTTTTGTTTAAAGGATAATGAAGGATTCCTTATTTTTGTCTATTTGCCTATGCACTTTGTGATGATTTTGTTTCATGCACATTGTCTACATTGTGCAACAAGGTTAACCACATTGGTTGATTGCCCATGGCTATGATCATTATTTGGATTAAATGCCTCTTTCTCTTATGTCCCAAGCACCAATTTGGGCAATCTGATCTTGGCATTTTGCGTATTTCATGCAACCCCAAGATATTCCATCCCAAAACCTTGATTAGAACTATGGCTTGATTGACTTGTGGTCAAACTTTGATGCAACTTGATGGGTCCTTATTTTGATTACATGCATGATGCATTTTACCTGAGAAAAAGCACGGGTGATCTATACTAGGATCACATGTGAAATTTTCCTAAGGTAGAATAGCTTGTATTAATATGATCATCAAGGACCAAGTACGACATTAAAGTCTTCCTTATGTTAATCTTCATTCCAAGAAAAAAAAAAATGTAAAGATTGCATTGGGATTCTATGCTAGGATCTTGATTATAATGTTCTCAAGGTAGAGTATATTGGATTAATATGATCATCGAGGACCAAATATTAGTGTAAATTCTTCATTCACAGTAAAAAAAAAAAAAGTGTTTAGGGCTACCATGGGATTTTTTTTTCTAGTGAAAAAAAAACATTTTTCTTTATCTTTTTCAGATACAGATTTCATTGTTATTTATCTCATAGCATACATATTGCATGGAGGGAAGGCAGCTGAAAGATTCACATGCAAGTGTTGCCACCATGATGGAGCAAGTTGATTGACATGGCATAGTCTTGGGATCTACCTGTGCGTTGTGTTATGGTTATGAAGGCCTTGAAAGACTCAATGCTCATCTCATGTTTTGAGAAATGTGTCTCCACTGTTGGACTCATTTTTTATATTTTTTTCTACTTGTTTTATATGTTTTACTTCTTCACTTCGAATTTGAAGCAAACTAATATTTTCCTTAATAAGGTTTCATGAAACTGAGATCAGCCCATAAACTCTTTTGAAATTGCAATCCCTACGTATGTGTTTGTGAAGCTCGTTTTTGGGCCTCAAGCACATGTATTCCTGTTGAGCATTTTACTGGAAATTGAAAATGTGAATGGCCATCTAAAGAATCTTTAATGTTGTCTTTCTCATCTTGACATGACATTTCCTTGGTTTTTCTTGTTTAATTTTGTTTTCTACCTTAACTGATTTGTTCTTATTGATGAATTGGCATTTCAGAATGGGCTCGCCACCAAGGTAGAGAAGTCGAGAAAGCAGATGAAGGAGAGAAAGAACAGAGCCAAGAAAATCCGTGGTGTTAAGAAGGTAATGCTTACCTGTACTGGATCTTTTCTCAAGCTCTTTGCCAAAAAATGCTTATATGTTACATGGCACACACAATTCATGTATCGTATCTAGGCATGCTTCTTGTCATCTCCACACTTGGTCTTTCATAAATAGGCAAAGTTGTTATTTGCCGTTGTCTTTTTTTTCTTGAGCGGAAGATTGACTCATCTCCACCATTCACAGTTGAGTATAGATTCTGGAGTAGATATGTGCAGATAACTGTTATTGTTCTTGCAAGTAGTGAACAAAAACTTGTTTTTGAGTTGGAAGATCTCACCTGAGCCTGGACTTTTATAAATGGAAGACTCTGGATATCCCCCAGTTTAGATCTATCTAATTTGACTAACAGGTCTACGCACGTGGTAGCATTGAGTAATACTTATTGAGACAGTGTTCAATTCCCACTGCATGCAAGATTCTTTTTTTTCTTTTTCCAATTCTTCATACAAAATCATGAACCTCCCAAGTTCACTATTTGGCTCAGCAAATCGACCTGGATTTGGCAGTGAGCAAGTCTGCCTCAAGTTTGAATATGAAATATTGATTTATCTTCAATATTATGGGTGGTCAAGATGGCAACTGGACCTTGTGGTTCAATCCGTACCTATGAATTTACCTGTCAACATATTAAGAAAAAGAAATCTTTTCTGCTTGCATGTGATATGCTTTCACACACAAGTACATCCCCTCTGGGCTTGTCATTCTGATATCATCACATTTGTGTTTGTGTTGGCCATGCAGACCAAAGCTGGAGATGCAGCCAAGGCTGGGAAGAAGAAGTGATATGGATCTTCTGTTGCCTGTTCTCTCACTGCCTTTGGACTTTGTATTTCCTTTCGTCTTTTTCTTTTGTGGAATTTTGCAGTGATATTCTATTTTCTCTTATTCTACAAAGCAATTTTGCCAAACTGGAAATGTCGAGTAGTTGTAGTGGTAGTGCGAGGACTATTTTCTATTTGTTTGGTTTCTGAAGTAAACTGAAACAGTAGCCCTCCATGTGGGTTCCTGGGGATTTAGCTGTTGAAAGTTCCAAAATAGAGATTTAATTTTTCTTTTGGTCTTGAGATACTACGGTTAGTTACTTTTTGCATCTTCATTTCTCTATGCAACTCCTTTGTAGGAGGGTAATTGGAATTTTAGCATATTGTGTCTTGACTTCAATTGAACTTGATTTTTGAAAACTTCAGTTTCAAAATTATAGAAAGGGGAGCGTAATGTACTGGTTTTTTGTAGCATATATTTGTCAACTTTTTTATTAATATCTTACCTCTAGTAACTTTATGGAACAAGTAGGTGATAATAATCAGAGCATATCTTTGCTGCAAAATTGTTTAGTGCAGGATATCTAAACATTGCTTAAAAACTCGCTGGTCTCACCTGGGTATTGCCCTAAAAGTCGGACCACATTGGGACCCTGGCGATTCTGCAGGGATAAGTGGCCAAGTTGAATTAAGACTCGGCTAATCCCATGTT
Source organism: Amborella trichopoda (assembly GCF_000471905.2). The sequence goes on along the minus strand of NW_006499905.1, from coordinate 4,500,871 downwards.
AGACTCTCACATAACGTTTTGCACAGTGGTTCAGAAAGTCATCAAAATACAGCCAAAGTGCCTATTTAGCAGGAGTTACCAGTGTATTTGGGCTGTAACTCCAGCCCAATCGTTTCCAGAGAAAATAGTGATGCTTTACATTTCTATGTTATAGATTGTGCCATACTGTTTTATAAAAGTATAAAAGATCATTTAGCTTTGATACTAATGTGGTCACAATTAATCTTGATCATTGGATGTGAAATTAAGTTGAGTGGCTATATTTGTTCTCTTGATCAAGATCACAGTTCAAAAGAAATTTTTCTTGATCATTGGATGTGAAATTAAATTGAGGGGCTACATTTGTTCTCTTGATCAAATTCAAAGTTCAAAATAAATTTTTTCAAACTTTGTGATACCCAAGCCATTAAATTTTACATGGTTTGTATCAAAGGTTAATGTCCTCTGTATACAATCCCTTATTTTATTTTGTTTGCCAAATTATTGTTGTATAGTGTTTATTATAACCATCAAATGGAGTGTCCAGTTGAATGCTATCTAACAAGATTCAAATTTATCAGTCTTAAGCCATCGCATTTCCCCTCTAGAATGCAACTGGGTTGCACTGAAGTCGAGGCTTAATTTCAAGATTTATCTCTCATGTTAGTGACTCAATTTTGAATGTTTTTTTCCCCTTATATTTCATTCTGAATCTTTATATGCAAGTTCAATTATAAATCTATTACATCTCTACGTCCTTTCTTTTCAAAAGTATAAAATCTCATCTGCCACCTAAAAATATGGCCCTCTTAGTTTATCTGCATCAATTAGATTGGTGAAAATTAAAATAAAAAATTGGAAATCATATTTGACAGTATGAAAAGGGCAGTTATTTGATGCATGTCTTTAAAAATTAAATTTCTTATTTTAAATAGAAATTTGGAAAGTAAAATTTGAATAGTTGTCGTATATTAGATGTCGAGTAGTTGAAAAAGATAATTGGTTTATTAGTGCATTGAAATGTTCATAGGTTATTATAGGGGTGCGGTTTGTAAAGATCCAAGGCTCTAAACAATCAAAATAAAATGCATATTCAAATATTGTTGAGAAATATGGTTTCAATATTAGAAATTTTTGTAATAGCTTTAAAATATATATTTTCATCAATAATTACAAAATCTGAAACTTTAAAAATAGTGTAGATTGAGCAGATTTATGAGAACTTAAAAATCTTGAAAATTGACGGTCCAAAAATGCATGTGCACTATTTTCAAAAATTGAAATCCATTTGTTTCTCACCTCCATGCACCTTGAGGTCGAGATGATCAATATGAGGATATATGGGCATCCAAACAACATTTTCTAGTGAAATTTTTGAGGTGCATCTTAATAGAGCCTTGTACTTATATAAACTTTTTTCTTATTAATATGGGAAAAGTTTATATAAGGTTGCAACCTTAAAATGTAGAACTATAAATGCACCTAAAAAATCATTTGGAAAATATTGTTGTAATGTTGAAAAGCCCTCTAGTTGATCATCTCGACATCGAGATGTATGAATATGAAAAAAACGAAGATTGAGTTTCAGAAATAGTGCATCTTGCAACACATTATCCAGACGGTCTATTTTTAAGATTTTCATATGTTTATAGGTCTACTTGATTTTAATCATTTTTAGAGTTTAAAATTTTATAATTAGATATGAAAATAGATCATGTCATGATAAAGTTTGGAGGTGCACCTTAATTAGATTGTTTAAAGTTGCAACCTTATAGAAACCGCACCCTTATAATATATACTTCATTAATGATAATGAGAATCGCATATATAGGATCTGAAATTTTGAATTTACGTTCATGGCTTATTTTATCTCTGTATTATTTTAATTAACTTTGGAAATTATGTATTATCTATCCTAGTCTCAATATCTACCTCTTTCCTCATGCTGCATTCCCAATATTTCCCAAGGACATTTAATAGGTCCATATCTATTTCAACGAGTTCTTAGATTCTTTCTTTAAAAAATGTGAAGGAAGTAGGTTCCCCGTCTTCTTTATTTCGTAAAATTTCAAATATCTTGTTGTATATTGGTATTAAATATTTTATAAAATATTTATAATTGAATTATAAAAACTTTCCTCTAAATGGATGATGAAGAGTAAATTCTTTTAGAATTGTGTGAAAATCTATTTGGTTCATCATGGAATAAATTAGTCAAGACGAATCTAGATCATAATTAAAAAACATAAAAATAGGTTATTATACTACTTCTTGTCATATCTTCCCTAAAAGTTGATCTCTCATTTTAAATTGGGATTAATTACATTTAAGGAAAGTAATTTAATTTTTTAATATATTTTGGAAATAAAACATAGCCTCATAATTTTTATATTTCACACCGGAGTCCCTTTTTCATTAGATTTTTTTTTTTCTCCCAAATTGCCCTGTATTTTACAGTTGAAGTGCCAAACCTAGAGTTTTATTCAAATTTAAAATCTGTTGGCACTTGAAGTATGGAATCCATCTTTTCAATAAAAATTTTCATGGGGGTTCAACACTTCAAACACTAAACCTAATAAAAGAAAAAAAAAGAAAAAAAAGAAATCTTTCTATGGTGAGGTACCATTCTCTTTCAACAAAATCTAATGGTGGATTTCCTAGGTTTTACTGATGGAAAAAAATTATATGAAGGTGTGGTTCTAAACAAGGGCGCACCACAAAAATTCACTACTAATCATTTGGAAGGAAAAAGGTCCGGGAAGCTCTATGGTATTAGAAGGTGATTATTTTAATATTATTAATTGGTGCAGTGGAGCTGCTAGACCACCTTGGCGCCTTAGGTTTCTATGGTTGTAATTTATGGATTTATCATCAGTTGGCGTTGTGACTTTTAGCCATGCTTACAGAGAGGCCAATTCAGTGGCGGATGAACTTGTTAGGAGAGGAGTTCATTTAGATTATTTGGTTTTATCCCCGTCACTTTTTTAACTGCCTAATGTCATATGTAACACATCTTTGATTTAATTATATTTAGTGCTCTTGTCAAAAAAAAAGAAGAAGAAGAAAAAGAGAAGATGTTGTTTTGATGCGAAAAATCCACAAATCTACCTCAAGATGCATGAACACGAAAAAATGAATTTCAAATCTTGGAAATTGTGCATTTTGTAATGCATTTTTTAGACTCTTAAACTTCAAGATTTTCAAGTGGTCATAGATTCGGTCGAAGCTTTAAACTTTATAACTAGAGACGAAAAGTACTGAAACAACATCTTTCGATACTATTTGAAGGTACGTTTTACTTTCATTCGTTAGGTCCTCATCCTCGTATCATGTACTAGCCCTCTACATGAAGGATGAGGTGACGTATAAAGTCGTATTCCAAGTCATGCTATAAAATGGAGTTATGGTGTTAAAAAATTTGTAAAATAGTGATATGCAGCTCGGATTTAAAATAAGAAAAAAAAGAGAGATTTTAAGCCCTAATATTTAGCAAATACTTATTCGTCCGTTTCAAGTCTTCACATATAAATCAGGTATGCATCATTTTTTGAGTTTAAAATAGAGAGCTTCCAAATGAATTGGTAGGCTACCCCTAATGACTTTAGGCCATTGGATATTAGATAAAGCCAAAAGATATTCTACTATTGTAAGAGTAAAATGTCCATTTGCTACCTCGGGTAAAACCCTACATAAAATTAATTTTATAATCCCAAATTTTGGAGATGTAACTCTTCAACCTATATATAAATATCAATAAAGCAAATTCCTAATTATACCCTCTATACAGTTGAACAGAGACTATCAATTTTTAGATGGTAAGATCTGAGTGTGGGAAAACTGAAATTTCAATTTTTTCTTTTCGAAAAAATTCATTTAGTAGTTTTTAAGTAGTTCCCAAAGTTTCAAATTGACCCAATCCTCCCACTTCTGACCGATGGACTAGAAATATACCATGCTCCCTAGAGAGCATAATATAGGTGCCTTTTGGCAGAAACCATGATGGAGGCACGTCTAAAATACTAGGAAAGAGTTCACAGCCAAAGGAGAGGAAAGCATCTATGGGATTTTTACCTTGTTCTGTTTTTTAATGGTAGGAGAATTTCTAATATTTATATTCATAAATTCTAAACCTCAAAATCTAAATGTCATTCTAAACCTCAAAATCTAAATTCTAAACCTCAAAATGTGTGAATACAATTCCAAATTTTTCTCTTAAAGACATTTTAAGGCCCTGGGTCCCTAAAGGCTAGAGACTGGTTCGAAGAATACCCGAATCGGGCTCGTATAGCCCCAACAAAAATTCCAACCGACTCTTGGGTTTGGTTTGGATGCTTTTAGATGTAAAAAGAAGTCTGTTTTTTTATGTGGAGAGGGAAGGTTAGAGATGATGAGAGTTTGTCATGTAAGCTGGGCAGAGGAGTTGGGTTTACTGCAAAATTGCTGGAGCTGACGACAGATTGTCATAAAACCCATTTCAAGCAAGTGGGGTAGAGAGATGAATATTTCTAAATAGTGATCCATCCAAACTGCCCTACCTACATTGGAAGGCATTTTGATCATTTGAGAGCGTCCAGTGTTTCTAGAGCTCTAGTCTGCACATGGCTGAGGTTTTAATTATTAATTTTTTAAAAAATATAACTTGATAGTATTCATCAGTGGAAGGATTTGTTGGGTGGATCACGCATTGACCAATCCCAACTTGGATATATAT
>NW_006499905.1:4481587-4495238 GCF_000471905.2 Amborella trichopoda | reverse complement strand
GAGCACTTTAAGCGTTGTGGTGTAGCCTAACAAACCCCATATATATATATATATATATAAGAGAAGTATTTCATACAACAGTTGTATAGTAGTATAATGCAACTATATTTAAAAACCAAGTTAGAGACATTTGTTTGACATAAATTTTTAAATGTACATTATTTTAACTCTAAAGAATAATAACAAAAAAAGAAAATTTTGAAAAAATGTTGTAGAAAATGTTTTCCTAGCTAAATTAATATAACCAATCCATTTTAGTGACATGGGTAGATAAAATCTTCATAAGGATTTTTTTTATTCCCAAAACTTTTATATAGTGTTATCATCACTAGATTAACAATACTAAAAAAGAAAAAAGTGATTTTGAATTTGTCAAAACCTAGATTTTGAAATTCTCCAAATGGACGGTTGAGATTATTGTCGGAGGGTACTAGTTTTGACCATATCTAGGGTACAAATTGATTTTTTTTCTTCGTAAGATTGATTATGAGGATGAAAAGAATGTGTGAACAAAATTTGGGGCCATACAAATACCAACAATATGATTTTGTAGATGTGTAGTTGTATTATACTATTATACAACCATTACATGAAATCATTTCTCATATATATATATATATGAATAATGACACTATGAGAACCTCCCATACCTATGTGAGTAGGACCTCAAAGGTTCGTCATTAAATTTTGACACAGATCTCTAAAAAATTATGACATGGGTGTGGGATTTAGGTGAAATGGGTTTTCTAGAGATCTGTGTCAAAATTTAATAGTGATCCTTTAAGGTCCTACTCACATGGGTGTAGGAGGGTCTGATAGTATCATTACTCATATATATATATATATAGTATATAATAAGATCATTTATCTTTTATACAAAGTCATCACAATTAATTTTGAATATTGAATGTAAAATTAATTAATTACATTATTCTACTAATCAAACTCAAACTTCAAATTTTTTTTTTTTAAACTTTGTGACGTACCTAAGCTTATTAGATATTATCAACCTACCTCATTAGGTCGACAATCTCACATAATACTTAATTTATGTACCTCGTGGTCTTTGCTCCTCCTGCACCACGTGGCCTTTGCTCCTCCTGCACCACTTAATCATGTTCAAAAAATCCTCAATCAGACCTTTGCTAGAGTGTGAAGCAATTTGATACCCTCATGTAATGTTCACACTTGGCTGTGTAATCTCCAATAGAGCTTCAACGGGTTACAATGGTGACCCCATTAACTTATTGAAAAAAAAAAAAAACAAAACATAACATAACATAACGTGATGACTCCATTATGATATTTGGTAGCCCACGCACTCCACCTGCCCCGGGGTTCCCTAATAAATAACACCCTAAAATTTAACCTTCTAGATCCTTCTGGAGGTGGGAACCAATGTGAATGGTTACTCTCTTTGATCTTAACTCAACTATGGCAACTTGTCGGGTCGGGTCGGTTGGGTTGGACCCAAACCAGGATAAAAGAATTATAGGATTCAGATCCGACCGGACACAATTGGACCCAACAATAAAAAAAAAAATCTAAATATCATATTAAATATGTACATATGTTATTTAAAATATTATAATTAAAATATATATTTATATTTATTTAAAAATTAATTCAATGCTATATATTTAAATAATAACACTATTTAGGTCGGGTCCCAGTGGGATCCAAATGGACCTGGACCTGGACCCAGACCCAAATAGTATTTGGAGCCAATATTTTAGACCCATACCCGCACCCAGGTCGGGTCCGATAATTGGGTCCCGGGTCGGGTCTCCAATGCCAACCCTATCAAGATCCCCTTAAATTTAAATTTAGCTATGTTATCACTTCTACTGACACCACCACATTCGTTGATAGCATTGCCCAATATCACACAGACATAAGGATAAAGGCTGGTTTGATAAAGATGAGAAAACATAACATACAATTTTGTTTCATGCGAAAACTTTGAAAATATCATCATCATGTTTTAATTTTTCTAAAATAATGCTTCTGTGATTTCTGTCGATAGTCAAATGCACCACGGCATAAGGGTAAGAGCTTAAGCATTTAAATAAGGAAATGGAAGTTCAAGCCCCACTGAAATCATACAAACCGTGTCTGGCTGACTATAATGTTTGACATGGATTGTCGACACTCCATGTTAAAGGCGTGTCACAACTGACACATATGGTCAGCATTGTACGACCCGACTTTGGAAATGTTGATATGGGGGTCTTCCGTGTCTAGAAGTGTCGATGTGTGTCTAATAAGTGCAGACATTTGTTGTCCCACATAACGGAAATAGCGTTGAAAGTAATATGTCAATATATAATTTATTGCCCCTATAACTTGTTTGAGAGAGAGTCTCAATGTAGAATTTATTGCCCCTATAACTTGTTAGAGAGAGAGAGAGAGATTGGGAGCGTTGATATGGGTCTCTGGTACGGAAGTGTCAAAATTGGGTCCAAGTGTTGGAAAATGGGGGGTAAAAATGAATATAAAACAGAACAAAAACATTCATGTTTTTAGGCATGAAGAGTGTTTTTTCAAAACGATATTTTTTTCCCTTTTGATATCGTAATAGGTGTATATAAAAAGAGAAATTCATCTTTGTGATATAGGACAAATAGACTGCATAATTTTCAGTTCTTCAAGGTTCCATGCACTTAAACCAGAAGCCCATTGTAGACACTAGAGTTTTGCGTGGTTTAGAGAGAGAACAAGAGAAAAATGATTAAAGAAAGAGAACGATGAGTGCTACGTTATGCCTTTGAAAATTAGTAAAGAATAGTGCGAGAAAAAATGTTTAGAGAATAAAAAAAAGGTCCATCATAAAGAGTGCTCCGTGGCTGCAAATTTACTATTCGAGTGAACAATTTTATATTGTTACACTTCACAAAGTAGCTATTGAAACTCAAATAGCTATCATCAATGGTTCTTAGCCATTGGATGCTGTCAATTTCAGGTGCCTCTCAAGCAATAAGCACCTCATGCGCTAATGCGAACATGCGAAGTGCAAAGCATGTCATTAAATGCTCTTGCGCACTCGCACTTTTGTTCAAAGAGTATAAGACATGAAAACACCCGTACTTAAATATCACTCATTCCATACTTCTTCAATGTAAGATTAAAAAAACCACACCTCTCTCTCTATCAAATAAAGCTTAGAGAAAAAAAAACACATAAAATCATTGAGTTATTTTGAAATACACAAATATTTTTACGAAACTAAATGCAAGTCGCCACACAAAGTTGCTAATTAATATTTTAATCTAGCATTTATTTTCCCTATAACTTGTTGAGAGAGAGAGCGAGAGAGATGGATGATGCTTTAACATTTGTTTTTGGATGGAAGGTATAGCATAATGTGATTGACATAAACTAATATATAATCCAATGTTACTTTTCTCTATGAGCTATTGATGATATAGAGAAAGAGACTATGATAATGAGGATGTGGATTTTTAGGGGATATTTGTCAAAATAAATCTAAGATATTAAGTATTTTACGTTGGAAAAGTTTATATAGAGTCGACGCTCTAAACAATCAAATTAGAACCCATCCCAAAAATTTCACTAGAAGAGGTTGTTTTGGTACCCAAATATCCTAAAATTTATCACCTCAAAATCAAGATGCATATACATAGAAAAAAAAATTGATTTCAATTTTTGAAAATAGTGCATCTTGTAACGCATTTTTGTACCATCAATTTTCAAAATTTTCAAGTTTTAATAGATTTGCTCGATCTACACTATTTTTGAAGCTTTAAATTTTATAATTTAAACTGAAAATATATATTTAAGGCTTTAACAAAGATTTCCAGTATTGAAACCACATTTTTCGATGCTATTTGAAGGTGCGCTTTACTTTGATTGTTTAGAAGCTCGGCTCTATACGAACCACACCTTTTAACATTTTACTCATTTGTTTTACTTTAATTTTTTCAAAATGCCCATCGATATACACATGATTTTAACTTGGAATTAATTGAAAAGGAAAATAGTAAATAGTTGAAAACTTAATTGCATTTGGTTAAATTTTTAGGATTTTTATTATAATTTAGGGAAATTATAAAAGTATACTTTTTTTAAAAAAAAATTGTTAGAAAGAAACCCTAAATTTTCCAAAACCACATACATGCCCATTTTTTCTATTTTTTATATTATTTTTTACAAAAATATCCTTCACGGTAGCTTAGATCAGTGAAGGCATCATGGTCAACCTAGAACTGTTATAAAATTTCAAACATTGTGATGATTATTAGGTTACTGAAGATTATAGAGAATCGCAACCTTTTAAATATTGTGATGTCTCGCTTGACCATCACGGATTTTAAACAACGTGATGGTTATGAACGTACTAAAACTTTAAAATCATCACGTATTGTAAAATGTTGTGATGCTTGCTTTGTGCATTACAGCATTTGAAACACCGTGATGCCTCTCTTGACTCTCACAGTATTTTAAACATCGTAATAGTTATGAACTTACTAGAACTTTAAAATTATCATGGTCTGTAAATTATCATGATGTTTTTCTTGTACATGACGGCCTTTAAAATATTGTGATGCCTCTCTTGACTATCACGGCGTTTTAAACACCTTGATGGTTATTTGGGTACTAGATATTAGAAAATATCTCCAATTTATGGTCGAACAATAATTATATAAGGGTAAAATTATCCACAATTTAAGTGAGTCGATCATCCAATATTGAGATAAAGATTATTGATAATCATCTCCCCGACTTTCTCTTAAAGATAACTACCTATGATGGGTTAGGATAAAGGAAATAAACATAATAAGGAAATGATATAAGGTGCCGGTCCCAATTCTTACTCATTCTCCATAAGAAAGCTTCCCATCAAGCATAGAGGGGAAAATAGGTGAAAGCCGGTCCACCCCTTCAAAGATCAGAACAATAAGCCATTTTCTTTTATTGTTGGATCAAGAAAGGTATGTTTACATCTATTGTTTTATTCTGGTTTTACAGTAATCATGAATAACGATCCAAAAAAGATATACATATTTTTCAGGTTCTTAAATCTGTAATTTATTTTTACATGTGGAATCAGAGCTATGGTTTGCTTATTCATGAATACCGAAAACACTAAGTTTTCATTAGCGGCATCCAATCATGACATTTATATTCGAGAGACTGCATTTATGGAATATGTAGGAGTTTGAAAAAGTCCGATCCCTGGAATGCTCTCCTCCTATAATTTAACATGAGCTCACTTCTTATGTGGTTTTTAAAATTATGGAAATCGATTCTTGACGTTAAATTTATTTATTTATGGTCATATTGCTGGTGTATGTGACTTGGTTTGCTTTGCACTGCCATATGGATTAGAGATCGTAGCCCTCTCTCTTAGAACTTGGTTTTCCATTCAATCGCCATATTGATTTTCACGGTAATAAAGATTAGCAAATGGTCTCCTGATGTTTACTATGTTGCGTTATGGATCATGAGAGAATGTAATTATGAAAGAAACTTCATCGAAATCAAATTTTGTTTTACTGTTATTGAGATGATATCCATAACTTATACAAGGAACTTGACCTTGTCGTTGAGTGGTTGGAAGATGGGGATTGAACTTAAATCCTAAATCCATCGAGACTATCTGTGGATTTATAATAACTTTGCTTTATATGCTGCTATTTTTTATTAGAAATGTTTTTTCTCTCTTTAGATTTGGTGTGCATATATGCGCTATTCTTTGGTGTGTACATGTTTTATTCATGTGTTTCCAATTGCGCACGTAGTGCTTGCTTTGAGCACAAATTTTTGGTTGCGCAATTTAGTTATTGTATTGCATTATTCATGTTGTGTTAGAAAATCATTAGAACATCCTGTAGTTGGTTGGTTTATGCTTTTAGCAATTGTGTTGAAGTGCTATTATTTCTTTATGGCATTACCCTTTTGGTCCCTTTTAACTCTATTTTGGTTTTCCCTTTTAAAGGATTCATGTGTAAAGTATGAGCTTCTTATATGGTTTGTTCAATTATGAGATATCAATTAGTATTTGGGCGGTACTGATATGTGGTGCTTTAATATTTAGAAAAAAGTGAATTTTCATTTTAAAATGGATTGCAAATTTATGTCTGTCATTGTTTACTGTGCAATCTCTTATCCTTTAGTAGACTAAAATTTGCCTATAGTAAATAAACAAATAAATAAAAGCCAGGTAAAATTAGTTTAGTCAATTAAGGGTGACTGATCCTTATTTTAAACCAAACAAGTTGGAATGATTATGTAACCGTCAAAGTAGTGCAATCATGAGAACTTAGATGGTATTAAAATATTTGATGATTCTCAATAATGATTTTTGTTTTGATTTATCTTGATAATAAAAAAGAAGAAGATGTGAATCATCAGGGAACCCACAAATTGGTGTTGAGCCTTTACAGATAAAAATCAAACCCAAAGGTGGTTTTTTATTTGTATGACTTGGCGGAATATGGCGGTTGGTGTGAGCACTCTAGACTTAGATGACGTTAACCCCAAAGGAATAATGTCTTCATCATCTATAATGTTCCTGATCAACCAGGACATAAGGATCGATTGTTTACTACAATAGACCGTTTGCGTGTCATAATCTCGGCCCAAAGGAGGGGTTGTGATGATGCATCGATTTACTAACTGTACTTGATTTTAAAATAATAAAATATTAATTGCCTAGTTTTATGGGTAAATACAATTTTGTAGGCTTAGTTGTTCTAAAATCATGGCAACTCTAATCCCTCTACACTTACTGGATATTTAGCTGGAACTGAAACTCTAAACGGATATAACTTCTCTAATTGGAAGTTAAAGATTGAGATCACTCTAGCAATTTTGGATCTTGATTTAGCCTTGCGTGAAGATGAACCTCCTAAAAAGGGAAAATTATGTATATATCCGTTATAGTTTTCGTTATTACCAAAATACCAAATAGTTTCTGTTATTACTTGAATGTCGGTTTTTTTTACTTCATAACGAAAATTTTAAAAAAAAAGAGAGACTTTTTTACCCTTTTTCGGTTTTTGAACAACCAAAATGGCTTACCCATTTTCGGTTTTTGAACAACCGAAATGGCTGGATTTTCAGTTGTTCAAAAATCGAAAATAAGATAATTTCGGCTATTGAACAATCGAAAATAGTGGGGCTCATTTAAGCTTCTAGAATGAGCAGTCACATTTTCGGTTGTTCATTTGGAATAAGCAATCATATTTTCGGTTGTTCATCTGAAATAAGCAGTCAAATTTTCGATTGTTGAACAACGGAAAATAAGAATGCAAATTCCAAGAACAACTGAAAATAGGACATTTTTTGATGTTGAACAACTGAAAATAAGACATTTTCATATGTTAAATAACCGAAAATGTTCCAGCAAGCTTGTGGAATACGCAGTTATATTTTCGGTTGTTCAACAACCGAAGACAAGACATTTTCGAATGTTGAACAATCGAAAATAGGACTGCATATTTCGGCAAGCTTTTGAAATACGTAGTCCTATTTTCGGTTGTTCAGCAACCGAAAATAAGAATGTAAATTCCAAACTTCTGCCTATTTTCAGTTGTTCAAAAACCGAAAAAAGGTCAAAAAGTCTTTTTTTTTTAAAAAAAAAATCGTTATGAAGTGAAAAAATTGGATATTCCAATAATTACGAAAACTATTTGGCATTTTGATAATAACGGAAACTATAACGGATATATACATAATTTTTCCTAAAAACTAAGTTAGAAGTTGCCCATTTAGCAAATACTAGCTCAAGCAAAAAAGGAACTTTTTGAGCATGAGAACTAAAAGGGGACTACTCACACCCATGCAACTTATCGCAATCAAAGGGAACTAGATTAAAAAACAAAATGATCGGAAGGAGAAAAAATGCATCTTTTGCAAAAAAAAAGGGCATTTGAAGAGAGATTACATCAAATATAAGAAATAGTTAAAAAAATAAAGGAATCCATCAACGGTTAGAGCTAACAATGGACCCAAGCCCGACCCAAACCGGCCAAGTATACTTACCAAAAGTCCAGATATAGATCCAAACCTTGAGACCCATGTGTAGGGTTTGGGGCCCATATATTGGACTTGAAGATTTTCAAGTATGGGCCCGCGTCGTGGTGAATCCACACTATACCCAACTCAAGACCCGAAATATCCCACTTTTTTTTAGAAACGTACCTTTTATTTTTATATGATACCCCTCACACTACCTTTTTAAATTTTTAGATGTGGTACTAAAAGTTTTCTCAACTCCCAAAGCAACAACAATTTTCTCTCTCTCAAACCCCTCCCACCTCCTTCCTAATAATATGCACCAACAATAAATGAAGGATTAGGCATTGGGGGTATAGAGTGACATTTTCCAATAAGGGGCATGCAGCAGTCATTGCCCACGTGCAATGCACGTGTACTTTTTCAAGAAGGCAAGAAGTAAATACAAAGTATAAGAAGGGATAGGCTATTGTATCGATGGAGTAGGAATAAACAAGTAGGTTGAGATATATAAATAAATACAAGGTCATTGGGTTTTTTTATTTTTTGGCAATGACGCACGGCCTATTCCAAACACTGACATTGGCGGGTGTTGGGTACGGGTCCCTGGTCCAATAGTACCTGTCGGGTATGGGTCCCGAGTCCAATAGTATCTGTTTGGTACGGGTATAGGTATCTATAAATTAGACCTACTAGGGGTTTGGGTTTGGGTCCTATAAGGTATCTTTGGTACGGGTATGGGGATCCATACCCGACCTATTGCCAGCCCTATAGCCCAGCCCTATAGCCCTATCAACAATCAAAGACCCAATGATAGAGTCAATAGTTAAAGACTCAATGATAAAGAATGAAGGTTTATGATAGCATATGGAGTTGAAGAAGAAATAAAGACAATATGAGTAGTTAGGTTAATTCTATATGGTAGTTTTGTAGTAGACCTAACAGATATTGTTTATGTGCAAGTTGTTGAGCATAATCTTATATTAGTATGAAAATTAGATATTTATATTTTTAATCTAATTTTGACTATAAAATTTATTCTTATTTCATAGTAAGTGTATTGTGGGTTTTGAAAAATTATGTGATGGACTCTATAAATTGAATTTGGATTTTATTTTTGTTAAATCTCTTTTATCCCTTCATGTGTGTAATATGAAACATGAAAATGTGAATGAGCATACTTTATGTTGTGGCATAGAATGCTAGGACACTTTCCAAAAGAAAGGTTATAGATAATAACTAAGTAAGGAGCATAGTTTGTAATTCAAATTTACATGTCTATTTACAAGGAGCCCTAAAGACTAATGTTTATATAGCGAATCATGTTTTTAGTAAAAAAGGCTATACTAGAGAAGCTATTTTGAAGTTATGGGCCAGTAGGAAGCCTAGTTTAAAACATTTGCATCTATGGGGATGCTTTGCAGAAGTCAAATTTTATAACCCTTTTGAAACGAAATTAGATTTAAATGTCTATAAGTTGTTATTGTTTAGGCCTTTCGGATTTGTGGAGAATCTTGTGGATAAATGCATTTACCTCAAGTTTAGTAGGAGCAGATTCACTATTTTGGTTCTATATGTAGATGACATTCTACTGCAAACAGTGACATTCAAATGCATGAAATAAATGTTTTTATCTTTAATATGAAGGACTTGGGTGAAGTTTCATGCGTAATTAGCATAGAAATTCATCGAAACAAATTCGGAAGTCTTTTGGGATTATCACAAAAGGCATACATTGAGAGGTGCTCAATAAGTACAGTTGCATAATTGTTTCCTAGTTGTAGCACCTACTATTAAGGGTGATAAAGTCCCAAAAATAACTTAGAAATAAACTATATGAAGAATATTCCTTATGCATTAGCTGTGGGAAGTTTAATATATGCTCAGGACTGCACCTGTCCAAATACAGCTTTTGTGGTCAGAATATTGGCTATAACCAATGACTAGAATATTGGAAAGCGGCTAAGAAAATAGTGACATATATGCAGGGGATAAAGAACATTATGCTCACATAAAGTGAATATGATCATCTTAAAGTGATTGGATATTCGGTTACATAATTTGTTGCCTACCCATATGATAAGAAGTCGACATCAAGTTATATCTTCATGATGGCTAGTGGAACCATTCCATCGTAGATTCGTCGATTACGGTAGCAAAATTTGCAGCTTGCTATACGGCTACCAAGCAAGCTTTATAGTTGCAAAATTTTATCTTGAGGCTTCGGGTTGTAGATTTTATTTCCAAGCCACTGAGATTTTTCTGTGATGATTCCACTGCAGTTTCTTATTTTAAAACAACAAGAACTTGGACTTATCTAAGCATATAGAAATTAAACATTTTGTTGTACGGGAGAAGGTAAGGGAACTTGTAGTGCCCATTGAGTACATCAGTATAAAAATGATCATTGTTGTTACCTTGACCAAGTGTTTGAGTGCCAAATGGTTTGTAGAGCATGTTTCTCATATGGATTTAATTGATATGTGGGATACACTTGGTCAATGGGAGTTATATTGCTAGTATACATTCAATTTGATTTATGCATATTGGATGTATCAAAGTTCATGTTTCATATGTATACCTAAGGATAACAGAATATAAAGTTTTGGACCGTTTTTAGCTGGGATACATTCAGTTTGATTTATGCGTATTGGATATATCAAAGTTCCTATTTTGTATATATACCTAAGGATAACATGATTATTAAGTTTTGGATCATTTTTAGGTGAGATTTTGATTTTACCATATCAAAAAGTTTTTGTCCACCACAAAGGTTAAACGTTAGAGAATATAGAGAGTGTTGGTGTTAATACTATAACCAAGGAAGAACAATGTGTCACTTATAGAATACAATTAGCTTTCATGATTTAGTATTAGTAATTTCACTTGTCATAAGTCTTGATTTTAAGAGAGTATTTTGCATTTGCTTAAATTGAGGATGTATTTTTATTATAATTATTGTTAACCCAAGTGGGAGAATGTTAAAAAATATCTCAAATTTATGGTCTAACGATATTTATATTAGGGTAAAATTACCCACAATTTAAGGGATTCGACTATCCACTAATAAAATAAGATAATCATCTCCCCCACTCTCTCTTAAAGATAACTACCTATAATGGGTTAGGATAAAGGAAATGAACATAATAAGGAAAGGATATAAGGTGACGGTCTGGGCTTTTGCTTGTGAAGGTCAATCCACCCTTTCATATAGACTTACATGTTTTTCAGATTTACATGTTTTTCAGGTTCTTAAATCTGTAAATCTGTAGTTTATTTTTACACTAGAACTTTAAGGGCATCATGGTCTTTTCGCCACGAGTATCACGGTTATTGATCGACCGTGATTCCTTCACGATTCTAAGACTACCGTGATGAGTATTTTTTTCAAAAAATACAAACAGTGGAGAAATTTTTTAGAAACTTTGAGGTTTATTTTTAATAATCTAAAAAAAAAAGTCATATTTTGTATTGACCAACATGTCTGGCATAGATTGTTGACCTCTGCTAAGTAGCAATCACACCCAACGTGTTCTCTGACCTATATTTGAAAGTGTTGGCATGGGTCTAAATACTGGCATGTGTCAACACTTCGCAAAAAGCAAAAGTTAGGTTATCAAGATAATATTGTTATTGGGAAAGGGGTTGGGTTGTGGTGGTAGCACCTCCTTACCTAGTTACCACGTTGTGGTTTCCAATCCCATTGACACCACCCATTGAGGATGATGCTTTAATCATTTATTTTTAAAAGAAATGTATCATATAATGTGATTCATGTAAAAAAAAAATATCAACTCCAATTTTAATTTTCTTCTACAAGCTATTTTAATTTGACAGAGTGTGTATGGGTGTATGGGGTTGGTGACACCAAATCACCACCCTATAGATTGTTCTTTCCTCAATGAAGATTGACCTAAATAAAAGAAGGAAAAGTTTATATAACGTTAACACTTTAAAATATAGAATTAAATTGTACCTCTAGAATCTTTTTAAAATATAGAATTAAATTGTACCTCTAGAATCCTTTGACAGAGGTTATTTTGATATTAGAAAAACATCTAATTGATCATCTAGATATCAAGATATATAGATACTGAGGAAAAAAAAGATTTGAAGTCCTTAAAATACTATCTCTTGCAACGCATTATCTAGAGGACATGGTTTTTATGAGTCCATGTAAAAATCAGTCACCTCTTAAACATCTATTTTTGAGATGAATTTTTTGACTTAATTTTTAAGGACATGTAATCTTTAACATGGAGATCATGACTATGAAAAAAAAAAGTCGACTGTTAGTTTCAATTTTTTTAGATGGACCACCTATTTTCATCCATCTTTTAGATGGATGTTTTATACCTCGGGGACCGCAAATATAGAAATGCAGTCCCCGCTGCATGAAACAATTTTCCTTATCTAGACCCTCTGTCACACCCCAAACATTTTCAATACTGTTATTCCTGAGATGTGACAAACAAAACATATATACATCTATTGATAGGACAAATTTACAGTGGCGGGGTCTTACAAAATAAATAAAGAAAGCTAGCACAACAACAGTATCTTCCAAGGTTGATCTTGACTAGCACTCAAAATGGATCCGTAGTTATCCTGAAAAAATGTTTACCATAGTTTGATGAGTTTGGCTACTCAGTAAGTGATCATCATAATCCTAAAAATAATCATGATTGAAAGATATCAATATTTTCCAAAATGAGATCTATTAACAGAAATGCATCAACAGTTTCACTTTCAATAAATGCATAATTAAGTATAATCCGAGTAATTGAAATGCTTATAACACTTTTAACGGCAGTACAAAATTCAAAGGATTTCACAAAATACCCTACTGTCGTCCCAAGTAGGTCACCTATATACCCCATCAGCGTCCTGATGGGTCCACTTAATTCCTATCGGCGTCCCAGATAGGTCCACTTAATCCCTGCAGGTCCACTTATACCTCACCGGCATACCGGATGAGTCCACTTAATCCCTACCGGCGTCCCAGATAGGTCCACTTATACCTCACCGGCGAACCGGATGAGTCCACTTGCATACTTAAATTATTTCTAAATCTCTTTAAACATTTGAAAGCAGCAATATCATGTACTCAACATATCACTGAAACCATTAATATGAATTTCACTTAAACCATTAATAACAGTCACTCTCTATAATATTTCAAAAATAACTAATCAAATATTTTGGGCTTAAATTTAGAAAGGTAGCAGTTTGTAACAATAGACAAGAAAAATAAATAAATTTATTTTTCTAATTTACAGCATTCAAAATTTCTAACATAGATAAAATATCACAATTTTTATTAAAAAGATTATTTTTCAAGATAATGAGGTCACGTGCGCATAAAATTTATCGCGCCTAAAATTCATGATAATAAGCAGAAATAATTATTTCATTTCATTTTTAAAAAGAATGGATTATTTTTCGAGACAATGGGGTCACTTACATACAAAACTTATAAAATAAAGATCCTGGACGGAAATATCACTATTTATTAAAAACAGACTATTTTTTAGGAAGATGATGTCACTTACACACAAAACTTATAAAATAAAGATCCTGGACGGAAATATCACTTATTATTACAAACAGACTATTTTTCAGGAAGACGATGTCACTTACACACAAAACTTATAAAATAAAGATCCTGGAC
>NW_006499905.1:4424019-4471181 GCF_000471905.2 Amborella trichopoda | reverse complement strand
TCGTCGATTCGCCGATCTGCATCGGTTTTTTGGGAGCCCGATCCGAGTCACCGATCCGTTTTTTAAACCATTGCAATCTCCCCTTTCTACTTCTGTTGGCCATAGTTCTCACTGTGCTTCTTCAAGATTGAGAAACTTCTTCAAGATAATTTGCTGAGAGGATCGGTGATGCTCTAATACCATATAGAAATTTTTAGAGAGAGATGAACTCTTTTTAGAAAAATAATAGTGTCCTACACTATTTTATGGTGGTTCTTTCACTGTATATATAATGGTAAGACTATTGTATAATACACGCATTCAATTTTGTTACATTCTCATCTAAAAAAGAAAGGATAATATTTCTATTGTAGCCTTTTCAAAAATTGAAATTAGATATTATTTCTATTACTCTTCACCCCAATCTGTCTAGGGCTGGGCCAGGCCCAACCTATGGTGTCCATTGGCAAGCCCCACCCACAAATTTGTGTGTTCCATATTAGTTGCTTGTCGTCAAGGCCCTTTGTTTTGCATCAAAAAAGATTGGTCAGACGTGAACACATTGTTGGTTACTGTCAAATTTATTTAGTGTCCTAATAAAAGGGAGCACTTGGACAAAGAAATCTCGTTGCACTGCACTCTTTGGGATTTTTTTTTTTTTAATGGGTGAATAACTTTTTGAGCAGTAGCTAACCCCAAGTATAATACTTTGATGATGACGATTTATACGTTGTAGCATTTACCAATACAATGACTGTGTGGTTTTTTTCTTGCATGGAGTAAGAACTTAAAGGTATGACCCATTGGGCCTCACACTCATAATAAGACAATGAATCCCAATTATTTCATAATCTTACTGAAGGCCTTTCATTGCATTTGAGAGTAAAATCTTCAAAGTTTGAACCCTTGGGCCTCACCCCACTTAATAGGGGACCCAACGGGGCCAAATAATTCCACCATAATAATGTTATAGTGCTTGGACTCACAAAAGACGGATCCAACAAATGACGCGAAGGGCAACTAACCAAAAAATATTAATAATGAGCAATGATCCAATGCAACAGTTGTATCATAGTATAATGCAACGACATTTTTAAAAAATCATGTTTGTGGCATTTGTATAACCTCAAATTTTGTACATACACTCTCTTTATCTCAATAATCAATCCCAAAAAAAAAGGACCAATTTGAACCCTAGATATGAGTTCCCTCCAAAAACGAATCTACACCATTCATTTTGTGAATTTCAAGATTTTAGCCTTTATAAACTCAAAGTCATTTTTTTTTTTTTAATATTTTTCATCTAATGATAATAAAGCTATCCAAAAAAATTGGAAATGAAAAAATCCTTCTAAGGCCTAGATCTAAGCATCTCATAAAAATAAACGGCCTATATTAATTGGGCTAAAAAAATACTTTATAGGTTGTGTTGTCAAAAAAAAAAAAAAAACATGATTGTTCATTAGAATGAAAAGAGTGTATATTTCAAATTTTGGATCAAACAAATGGCCATAAGATGGTTTTTTAAGGTTGAGCATCATATTACTATACAACGAGTGTACGAAATCATTGCCCATTAATAATAATAATAATGAGAAATGATAACAACCAGAGGCACTAGTTCGACAATCACTTGGCTGTTTGGGTGAACAGCCAAGTGGATGTAGTATTAAACACATTAGTGGTTCGTCCAAACAGGTCTTAAAGGTATTTCACAGAGGGCATGTTTGGTTCGTGTAAAAGTATTTCCTAAAAAATATTTTCATGTGAAAACATTCTCTCATGTCGTTAGGTGTGAAAGCATTTTCACATCCATTAGCTGTCATTTGGTGCAAAAATATGCGATCGGACCAGTGTTTGCAAAATTGGGCAATCTAACCGCTAGTCACCCGGATAGATCGGAACCGGCCACTGGCCAGTTCTAGTTTTGGGTGGTTTTGGTGATCAACCAGTATTTAAAAAACAATCAAAACAAATGTATATAAATTATCCAAAATAAGGAAATTTGATTTGTAATGTATTTTTTAATATTCTTTACATTATGGTAAAGATTAAAATTAATTGTGGTCACTAATACTCACTTTTATATTTTTCCATCTCTTTCAGAAAATTTTTAAAATGCCTGTAGGCACAAATTGATTCGTTAAAATCATTTTTTTTATCATTAATTTTCAACTTCATTTGAATGCGTTTCATTTTAATCGTTCTTTATATGTTTTTCATATTTTAGTATTTTTGTTTTTTTCAACACTTTTTTGATCGCTCGGAACTTGCCCGGTTAGAGCAGTTGAGTAGACCAGTTTACCGGTAAGGCCAGTTAAACCGTTTCCAGGCCCATGTCCGGTTAACTATCTCGGTTTGATTTTACGAACACCGACCAATTGATGTAAAAATATTCCCACACTTAACTACATGAAAGAATTCTTTCATGTGATAATATTTCTCTACAAAACAAACGTGCTCAATGGACTTTTAAGAAATTTCTATTTGAAAATAGAAAGAATTTCATTGATAGGATTTGTTTTTTCAAAAAAAGTTATCTTACTCAAGGGAGCAAGCTCTCTGTCTCAAGCCCTTAAATCTTGGCTCC
This sequence comes from Amborella trichopoda, assembly GCF_000471905.2. The sequence goes on along the minus strand of NW_006499905.1, from coordinate 4,468,612 downwards.
TTTTCCTCTGTTACCTGCACAATAAGACAAGATTTGTAACCTTTTCTATCTTCAACACACATCACATAATATCAAAACTATGAAACCCTAAGCACTAAAAAACACATACAACTATGTCGTTCTCTAGACCATTCATAAAGTGGACTTCTCTAATGTCTTTTAACATGGGGAGTCCTCCTCTAATAGGAGGGTCCCTCTATATTTTTGTTTTCCAAGTTTTTATTATTTAAAAAAGACAATCCATAACCAACATGGGGCCACTACTGCTCATCCAAATCCTTATCCCTGAGGTACATATCTACATGAGAATGTGAGGAAGACAGAGACAAGAATAGACACCAATTAAGGGGGTCTTTCAGCCATTTTATCCGGCTCCAGTGATTTAGAAAAATGCCGATCGGACCTGGAAATAGCTGATCGGATTTAGATTCGTCTGAGTAGAATCGGATCGGGGCCGGGATCCAAATTGGGATCGATATCCGACTCAGTTTTGGGGGAACAGGTCGGACCCATTCTTAGTTTAATCACTACCAACTCTAGTAGACGGACCCTTTACTCATTTCTGTTTTTTTTTTACATTGGGACAACCAATAATTGAATAATCAAGGGAAATTTGAAGACAAATCCTGCTTGATTTTTTATTTCTATATATTTTATGTTTTACAATCAAGTTTCGTTTTTTATAACATGAAGTGTATATTAATTTTATCTTCTTTTTTTTTTTTTCTTTTTCTTTTTTGTATTGCATCAAACTCAAATTTCATACAAATTCACTCTCACTATCATACGTGTATAAAAATATTTTAAAAATAATTTAAATAAATAAAATTACCAAAATATCCTGAATAATATAAGGGTTTAGTAATTTTATTTATTTTAAATTCTTTTATATATTTTTTTAGGTGTATAATAGTGAGAACTATGAACATACCAAATTTGAGTTTAATCCAATATAAACAAAAATAAATCAAATTAAAATAAATTTAATGTTCTTTAAAAATTCGACCTTTTTTTTTTACTTAATTTTTACATTTAAATAAGCAAGTATTTGCGTTTAAATAAACAAGCATTTAAATTGGACTGTGATTGTAAAATATGAAATTAAATATAGGAGACTATTTAAAATATAAAAATATATCAAGATTTATCTTTAAAAATCTCCCAATAGTCAATAATTAAACAAGAAACTCTCTCTGTTCATCAAATCACAAGAAGAATATGTACCCAGTCGCACATAAATAAACATGGAAAGATCCAAATATTGTGCATGTGACATTATATGCATGTTGCAGGAGGTGCATGCTAGAACATGGACTTGTCTCTGTCTACATTCTAGCGCGCTCTAGGGAGATGGGCTGTTAATTGTTATGGAGTCACCTCTTCATGTATTTGAAGGGTGTGGTTTTTATAAGGTTGTAACTTTAAATAAATCTATTTAGTGTCCCAATTGATTTTTCATCTATGTTAGCTGTCTGAATCAAAAACGGATTTCAGAATACTGGTACAATTTAAGGTTGAGTGTGTTCGCAAATTTGGGATTATATACAATGAAATGATGTACCTTCAGTACAAAGAGATGACAATTACCTATAACCATACAATGTGAAATCTGGTGGCTTAGGTGTGTTATATAGTTAAAGGAAATTTCTTTTGAACTTTGAACCTAATCAATTAAATAATGCAACTAGCCATTTCATATTCAATGGTCAAGACTAATTCTGACCAACTTCTACTAAGGTGAATAGTCTTGTCATATACTTTTCCGTTTTAATACTAGAAAAACCAAATGCGTTCCATGTTGTTTCCATGTAACCTTATGTACCTATGCATGTATGTATATACGTGCATGCCATGTAATATGCTTGATTTAAACTAAATTCCGATGCACGAGGATCCAACATGTTTAAATGCATCACACATTCCTATCCCACGTGACACAGTAACCTAACTCAATCTCTATTATTGTATTAGAAATCGACGGTGTCAAATAAATAAATAGGGCATGGACTCTCGATCTTGATGCAATAAACAAATGGCCACATAAATCCAAAATATCAAGCCCTTGCCAATAAAATAACACTTAAATGAAATCTAGGTTTAAATTTGACGTTTTAATAAAATGTGAACCTCAATCCAAAATAAGAATATACAAATGAAATCTACTTCAAAAAGCTTATTCCCCTTTCTTGTCCTCGAAAGCCACAAATAATGGTTTGGTAGGTTCCAAACCTTGCACCTCACCGCTATGCCCGCTTGTCAGTCCAAATAACGTGTGCATTTCCAAGAAAAAGTATATTATATTTGTTTCAAAAATATCAACAAGGGTGAAATTCAATAATTTATGCTTTTGGGTGAATAACCGATCCGAATCAGCTAAATCGAGCAGTCCGAATAGCCGGAATCAAGGATTACATTGAAAAAACAAAAGTTGATAGTATGACTTTCAAGGGTCACATGCTTGGGTCGCCCCCACCTAACCTGTCTGGATTACATGATTTTGATCCGGATTGCCATTCTTAAAAACTTTGGTTGATATGAATGACCTAAAATGGAAAATGTAGCCATATGGGCAAGTCCCTGGACCATTCCATGTTTGTCTGTTATATCAGAAAGAAGGTAGAAAGATTGAATGCGAATATAACGAGCAAAAATTTGAGAAGACAATTTTTTTGCTTTTTCTTTTATTTTCAAATACAATTTTTTTTTTTTGCTTTTCTTTTTATTTCTATCACTTTGAATCTTTAATGTATGAAGTAATCAACTCATTTTATAATTTGGAATATTGACTTCAATTTCAAATAAATGCAACCTATATCTTCGAATCTTTAAGATATGAAATAATCAAATCATTTTATAACTTGGAATATTGACTTCAATTTCAAATAAATGCAACTTATATTCACATCTCCTGTTTCTTTGTCATCACTGCCAAATAACTTAATCTGAAAGAATGACTAATGCGATATTGTTGGAGAAATTTTTTTTTTTTTTTTTTTCTTCTTTTCACCCATTTTTTTATTTTTCTTTTTTTTTTTGGCAAAGATCATTTACAAGTAGTTTTATTGCAATAACTCTTGCTTCAAAGAAAATTAAACTAACAAATCCAATATCTAAAACCATTAATGTCATTAAACCAATTTTTTTTAAACAAAAAAAATATCTACAATTTTTATGCTTGGGAATATAAAGACAATATAATTAAATAGAGGAATAAACAAAAAAGAGAGTGTCAGAGGTTACCACAATCGGCCCTATTACACCCCACACCAAGTTACCATCATCTGATGGCGCGGGATCGATTAACATTCAATCTCAACCGAAAAAACAAGTTTAAGCCAAAACCTCTAATGGAATTATGAGCTCCTTTATCACAAATCTCAAACCCTTAGGTGAATCCCTTCAGCAATCTAGTTTGAGAGAGATGCGTTATATTTTTGCTACATCCTAAAACCTTTAGCCATAAATTCATAGTTGAGAGATGGGAGAGAGAAGAACTTCGTAGCCTAAACCCTTAATTTTTTTTACAATGTGGGAGAGAGAGATCTCAAATATGGGAGAGTGGGACAGGCCCCCTTTTGGGCTTTCATGAGAGAGAAAAACTTTTTTTTAAAAGAGAGAAAAAAAAATTCTAAGTGGGACGCGCCCTTTTGTGGGATATGAGAGAAAAAGATGAAAATTAAGTATAAGAGATAAGGTGTAGAGATTTTTGGTAGAGACCATCATTTTTTATAGGCTTTGAACAAGATTAGGGTTTTTTAAGATTTTCCTTAGCTTGCATCTTCTTGTGAGATTAAATATGACTCATTGATCTTGGGTGACTTGTGTGGTGAAAGATTTGAGTCATCTATTCCATAGATGAGCCATCAAAATTATAGAAGGTGGTAGAACTTTTATCCCTATTACCTAAACCATTTTTACATCAATAGAAATTAAATAAAATAATTCCAAATATAATATTATGCATACTAAAATAATGCACAAACTTTCTCATGCTTTCCAAAAATTCATTAAAAGCTTCCTCAAGCCAATACTTTTCCAAAACACATAGCAACTTGGCTTACAAGCCAAAGACACTTATCACAAAAAAATAAAAAGCTTCTAAATGGGTGGGGTGTGCCACCTATGAGAGGATCTCATAGCCCCACCATCTAGACCATGATGAGCCCATGTGCACAATGGGCCCCATGCAATATTAAAATTAATTATTTGATTTTTAAAAATTCATAAAATCAAATTTGAATATTTAAATCAATCTAAAATCAATATCTTTGTTTTTATAAATCTAAATTTGATAAATAAATATTCAGAGATTTAGAAACATTTAAATAATAATTCTAAAAATCTTGTATCATTAAAACAAATATAATTAAGTTCATTAGATGAGCAAAAGATCCATATCGTCTAAGAATTAAATCAATAAAGCACTGGGGCATTCTACCTTTAATTGTGGACTACAGACCATGCTTACTTTATCAAACCGACTCAGTATTTCCCATTGCCACAGTCCAAACAGGAGTTCATTAGTGGGTCGTCAAAGCCTGGCCGATGAGCCAAGGGATTGCAATATCAGTATGTAGATTTTCGGTTCTCCCCTAGAGACGTGCCAAAGTCACCTAGACCTGATGCGACAACAGCTCCTATGACGCATAGGTATATCTATCGCACATGCATAAATTTCACCTTGAAAGATGGTTTACTTTCCCGAAATGGTCTATCATTATACATGTCGTGTGATGGTACATAGATGAGGCTTTGGCTCTCGTCTCTGAAAGCCACTGTCACACACAAGGGTCACACAATTATTGGGTTACTCATCTAGGCATACTCCGACCTCATCAAGAGATAAACCATTATAACCCTTATTAGTTAATTTTTTATGCTCATGTAATATAGGTTATTCCCAACCGATAGTCTTAGACAGTCAAACATAGATTGGTATCAGCAAACATCGTTTGCTTAGTATGGTCCACGAAGGACCACACTCCCACTGAGTTCATATTCTATTATCATTTCATTTTACAAACACTCGTAATGGCCACATTCACCCAACATAATCTATGTGTCCCAATAGTATAATTACATAATATGCTATATTTTCACATAATGCCCTTTTTCTATGCAAACCATATGATATTTCATCTCCTAGCCATTAATTTCTCTTTATGTGATTATAATTCCAAATAAACTCTCACATTTATAAAAAACCCATTTACCCCCTCCGAGTTGAGAGATAATGACTTTTAACCCCCTTCTTATATTTTTTAGAGAAAATATCTTCATGCTCATTATTTTTAAGTTTCCTTTTACAATAGAACTAATATTTTAAAAGTTATATTGGGCATTAAAATTGTAGATTTTATTTTTGCTAGCCTCCTGACCTAATTTAAACATATTTTTTTAAGTCAAACAAATATAAAAAGACATGTCTTTTCTAAAAGCCATCCTAAATTTCTAAAGAGAGAGAAAGGCTTCATGGAGGTGAGAGATTCCAGGATAAGAGAGAGAATGAGAGAGATCTAGAAATAGAGAGAAAAATAGAAGTTTGAAGTATATAAGTGAAGAGAGAGAAAATATTGACTTTAGAAATAACATATCGTTCTCATTTTTGTTTAGGTTAAAAGATTGGTTTAAAGTAACCAGGGGGTTAGATGATATTTTTTGAACCCTTAGATTTATCAATAAATAAAACTTAAAAATAGAAGATATGAAAATATTTTTTCTATTTTCTATTGACCAAATGATAATATTTAATTGTTTTCTTCTTTTTCTAGTGACCCCCTCATTCAAAAATTAGAAAAAAATGTTCCCCACCCCCTTATCGCTGCCCACTTGTGAACGCCTTCCTCTCTTAAATTCCTCTCTCTCTCTCCCTCTCCCTCTCTCTAACATCGCTAGCAGATTAAATGTAGTAACCCAAATCTCATTTAGATGATGGGATTATTAGAACAAATTATCATCATCATAGTATTTTTTCAATTATTAGAACAAATACAATGTCTAAATGTGATTTGGATAATGTAAAAAAATAACAATGGAGTTAGATACCTTTCTTCTTCTTGTTTTCTTTTGTATTTATTTTTTTAATTTGGAAGGGAGTCATGAACTTTTTTCATACTTGAGGGTTTATTTGAAATTACAATTATCTATGCCTCTTTTCCTAATAATTTTCATTAGATTTATGAGTTAGATATTTCCATTCGTGCTAAACCCAATCCGGGGAAGGCATGAAATAAAACTGGAGTAGATTTTGCACTTGCGACCGTTTAAGGACTTATTTGAGATATGAATTTTGAGAGGGGCGAAAACTGACCTTATCATCGCAGTTAATTCTCGTGCTGGTCCTGGCGGCTCGTGAGCAGTCCAGTTTCCATGCAATGCTGGGCTCGTAGGTCCCACAAATCTCAACCATGGTTAAATAGCTTCGTTTTTGTTCCTTCTAATTCTTAACCATGGTTAAGTTAGAAACGAGGAGAAGCCACATTGGGACACCAAGTTTCGGGTTTTCGTTTCGGTAAGGGTTTTGGGGACGAAATTTCGGGAGTGCAAATAAGGTCAGTATTAATTGATGATGCCCAAAACTCAATAAATTTTGATTAAAAATGGGAAGACTTTTGCAATATGTTTACATTTGCAAACTTGAAACATTAAACACGAGTTTCTTTCTAAAATCGCAATTAATTGATGCTAAATATGGCCAAAATTCACTGAATTTTTAATGGCACATTTTGAACCATAGTTATATGTGATAATCAAAACTTTAAAAGTGTATTATGTGCTAAATCTACAATTAATTGTCTCTAAATATGGCCAGCATTCAATGATTTTGTCTAAATTTAAGGAACACGTTTGTAACACGATTTACATTTGAAAATGAAGCGTTAGACATGGATTTTCAATCACATGACTTAATAAATTTTTTAGTTTTATTTTTAGTTTTTTGCCCTCTTTAGCCTGGGTTTGGCTCGAAAACGGTTCCCTTTAAGGAAAAAACAAACATACACAAAAAGATTAAAAAGTGGCCAAATTTTACTAAATTTGAATTCATTGAAATTGAAACTTCAAATTTAAGCAATGTTTTTTAGTAGAAGTTAGAACTTATAAAATTGACTTTGATTAAAAAATTTAAAACTTGGATTGCCACTCATTGTGCCGAATTTGATATGAATCAGTACAAAAAAAATTTGAGATTAAAGGGCAGGGGACCCAAATTAGATTGTCAGGCCATCAAGTCCGGTCTAGATCGACAATTCTCAATCCGTATAACCGCGTTTTAAAATTCTAAATCAAACCAATAGTAGATTTTGGCTATGCTTCTTGTTGAATATTTTTCACAAAATTCAATATTTAAAAAATTCCTTCTTGCCATACGTAATTTAGCTGAAATTCTAAAATCGTTGGTAAACAATTTTAGGCAAAAATGAGGATCCTCCCCTTTTTAAGCGTTCAAAATTTTGTTTTTCCATGATCTGAGCCGTCTGCTTAAGTGGAGTAGATCTACAAAGCCCTTACATCTTGAGATCATGACCGTCTATTGGAGATACGAGGGACAAATTCGGTTGTTGTCATAGATCTTGGGTTAGGCCTATGCTCGTTATATACTACAAACCGAAGGTTATTTTTGATCGATTCTAGGGTAATAACGCAATATCAGCAACTAATAGGGGTAGTTTAGTCAAAGTTTGAGTTCGAGGGCGGTAAGACGTGCAGAGCTTCTCTGCGTAAAAGGGTGGTGAGACTTAAAGAAGCAGGGGTTGCTTCTAAAACCTGGTTTTCTGTCCATTTATCTTTCTGCATTTCCATTATCTCGAGCTCTGCAATGTCCATTTTTTCACAGTAAAGGAGTGAAAGAGAGGATTTGGAGCTTGAGCTACAATGTGTTGGTTTTTCTGAACCAGAAGAGGTTCATTTCATGAGCTGAGGTTGTGATTTGAATGGTCTAGGGTTTATTTCTCAAATATTTATTGATATTTGTTTTATGACGTTTTATTTTGTATAGTGATGAAAATACAGTGAATTTTGGCTGTTTGGTTTGGTTTTGATGGTTTCTCTGAAGAAGATGAGGTCCTTTTCAGTTGTAGAAGCTCTGGTCCAAAGATTTTTGGAAAGAGTTGTTTAAATGTTTTATTTCGATCAATTTTTGAAGAATGGAGAGATTACAGTGAAACTTTAGGTTTTCATTTGTAATGTAATCGTTTTCATTGCCGGAAAGGTTTGTTTAAGAAGAAGTAACTCGGATACAGAGATTTTTAAGCTGCAATGCTTGTAATAGAAAAACAAAAAACAAAAATTAATTAGTTTTATTTCTTTTTTATTTTCCGTTTTTTTTTATTTGGAATGGATCTCAAAATCTTTGATAATGCATTTTGATCTATGCTGGAAAAGACCCTGTTTAAGAGGTTTGATTTTTCTTCCTTTGTTTTCTTCTTCTTCAAAAGTTTTTTTTAACATTTTGCCAAGGTCTTAAACTAGACCTGGATTTTGTGGTTACTCTGCTTTAAAATTGTTTTTCGTTACATGCATTTAAAATTACAGTACTCAGGCATGTTCTCTTAGTTATTTTAGATTTAGCTACTTAGATGAAGACTCAGCTAATAACTTTCTAGTTCATTAAAACCTCTGTAAATTGTTATTTTTCTTCACTGATTCAAAGGTTTAAAAAATGTTTCTTTGAACATTCTCAGATTAACACTTTCTCTGCTGCTTTTCCTCAGTTCAAACAGTAGGGGGATTTCTTGATTTGGAGACCTTTATCTATGTTTACAAGGTTCTGAAAATTATTCGGTCAAAGATACATGGGATTAGAACCATAACGCTTTTGTTCTTTTGTTAATGTCTTTCTAATGCTTTTATTTAAGGGCTCTGAACTCTATCAGTTTAAAGGTCCCAACCCTTACCCTAAGACATTGATGCTTTTTTGAACCAGAAGATCTTTATTTCATCATGTTTTAAGACTTTTCAACATTTCACTGAAAGTTTTATGGTTGATGTTACGGGTTAGTGTATCGTCTATAGTTTGCTTTATTGGAAGAAGCTTAATTGGTGCTTTACGTAATTTTACTACCTTAATTTAGAAGGTTCTTAAATTTCATTTGTCCAAATATTGCGAGATTAGCCCCCTCTATATCATCATTAAGATCACCTGGATTTTGTATTTATTTATAGTTTTTCAATGAAATTTTCATTTCCCAATTTTGAGGTTCTGAAGCTTTGCATTTTAAATTACTTCTAACCTAGTTTTATTTCACATAAATAATTAAAAGGTTTCTTTCATTAGTTTTTTAATAATATTTAATTATATTTTATTTTCATTTTTAACTATGGTTTCAGATCTGAAAGGTTACAGACCTCAAAGATTCTTTTTTTTTTTACTTGACCTGAAGAGCTTCGTCTTGTCACTTCAGTGCTTTTGAGCATTGGATTTGAAGGTTTTGAACCATTTGGTTTTTATTACCTTATGAAAATTGAAAAGTGGGAAAATGTTTTTTGCTTCAATTTTCAAGCATAATTTTAATCGTAGTCTGAGCTAGTTTTACTCTTCATTTAGAGACCTATTAACCTAAAAATCATTGCTTCCTTGACTCATAGGCACTGTTTTCTTCTCCTTTTTGCCTTTCTTTTGCTTTCTGTCTTTTCATTGTTTTGGCATCTTGTTCTTAGGTTTTGGGTCATTCTCGTAATGATCCTGATGCTAATATGAACTTCATCGTTTCTTGACCAGGCGGTTTATTCATTATTGCCGTTGTTGGGTTTGATTTAGAGCTTCCTAATTCTTTGAATATCTGGAAGCTGAACCCGGAATCTCTGCTTTGATGTTCTACATAAACTGTGGCCGTTATCTCTCGATCTTCAGAGCTTCAGGGGCTATAATGTGTTCATTGAATCATTTTGGCAAAAATATTTATGGGATTCTATTGTAAATATCTCGTTCTTATACAATGGTTTAGCTTTCTGAGGCAAACGATTCAAGGCCATTTTCTTCAATACTGAAGGGCTTAAGAATTTCTGATCGACCTAGTAATCACCGAGTTAAACCCAAACCTCGATTTTACTTTTCCCTGTTATACTTTTGAGGAGCAGAAGGAATTATTGTCAGCTCTACAGTGATTTGATGCTACATTTTGTGAGGTTCTTTCCTATCGACGACTGGGCAAGATACCATGTGATCTGAGAAGAATCTCACGTTATTAAGAGATGATGGCCAGTGATGGGGATGCAACCAAAAGGATACCCACTTTCACAATGGACGTACCCTGCTTGCTTTTGCTTTTCCCCCTCTAAAACAGTGAAGGTTTCGTCCCGTCTGTGACTTCTATTGCAAAACAAAAGACACCCTCTCAAACTCATATGCATCTCATTGCCTTCTTTCCAAAAAGAGAAAAGGAAAAAGATTAAAGTTCTATCCGAAAGGGAATATTAAGTGAATTAAACCTTGGATAGTCCCTGATTTGAGGTTTTCGGTTTATAAATTAATTGTTCTTTGAGCTCATAGAAGGTTCTATAATGCTTATTGTAGCTGAGGTTTAAGTTATATGGGCTTCCTTAAGTGGGGTTCGTGGAATCAGGTGTTTTAAAGAAGAGAAGGGTGAGTAGAGAGAGGAAAGGGTTTATGTAATGAGTTCTTCTAATATTGTGATTCAAAAATGTGGGAGGGTGGAGAACGGATCGGATGTTGCAGAGAAGGTGGTGGTCGCTGTAAAAGCCACCAAGGAGATTCCGAAGACTGCTCTCGTTTGGGCTCTCACTCATGTTGTCCAGCCCGGTGATTGCATAACCCTATTGGTCGTTGTGGCTGGGTCTAGTTCAGGTGGAGTCTCTAAACGTCCTCTTCTTCTTTTTTCTTATTATTCTTTAAAAATTGTTTTTCATTATTGTTGTCAGTAGAGTACTCCTTCGGGCATGACCAGCATCATCCTTATGAGTTATGACAAACATTATTCTCATTTCTCTCATAACTGTTAGGGTGCCTATTAGGTGGGTGCCAATGGCACTGCATGTTTATGTTGGCCCTTGATCGAACTGTGGGGGCCGTGTTATTCCACTTTATTTTACTATTATTAAAAATTTATAATGGATACCATTGATATAGTCCCTCTGATTTTGTTTTTTGTTTCCCCTCCTATTTTTACTTCTTTAATGTCTTATTGTCTTTTTTCTTTTTTGGCTTTGTTCGTTGGCTTCATGGCAGATGAGTGCTGTAATATTTGTTCATTTTGTGGCAGATGTAGTTATTAGGGATTTTGACTCCCTCTTTAGTCCTCGTGATGCATTTGTTAAGTTGTTGATGTGGCTAACGCTTGAGTTAATTTCCTGGTGGGGCTGATATATTCTTTTAGATCTGATGCTATTTTTTGGATGTTGTTCATTTTCCTTTGCAGTAGAAAAAGAAATATGGGAGTCCTTTATAGAATTATGGTAAATATGTTTGGGAATAGATGGAAAAAGATATATGTATTTTTTTAAAATGTAATGCTCCTGTATGGGTCAGAGCTATATTTACTGAGTTTCTATTGTTATTTGTTATTTTCCAAGTCGGGATCCAGTATCCATTCTTGATGATCAATGATGGAGGTTACCTGTATCTTCTTTGAGTGTCTTGGTGGCCTCTTGTACTGTCCATTTTCACTGTCTGTTAACATGAATGATAGGTGGATGCCCAGTAATGTGTATACTCTTCTCTATATTGTTCAATGGCTGGTTTGGAAATATTAGCTAATTCTCTTGTTTTTTTTTTTTTTTTTTTCTTTTACTTAATTTGTTATCTTGAAAATCATCTTTTGCTCTATAACAGAAAGGAAAAGCCAAAGATTGTCGGCTCATTTATCTTTTCAAATTGTAATTATGACAACGATTGTTTTTTTGTTATTCATTCAAATTATTGTGGCATTTGCGTACCAATTAGACGCTCCACATATAAGATAGAGGTGTATATTTAAGCTCTAGCTTGTTCACTATCAGTATCACAAACTTGAATCTGATCCCCGACTCTGTCATAGTGATAACCGAGTCAAGTCGTCCTAGATTATCAATTTTGAGGAAAGCTCATTCGACTTCCTCAATTTCCGAGAAAAACTTAACTTCTTTTTTTTTTCAATATCGAGGGAAAATCTCGGAGAGCTTTTCAATATTGGAAACTAAAAACATTGAGCTTTTTCCAATATTAGAAAAAGCAAAACAAGGAGAGTTTATCAATCTTGGAAAATAAAAATTATGATGGAAAAAAGTTTATTTGAACCTGGGATCAAGTTTATTTGAACCTGGGCCAGAAGCTTTATTTGAACGTGGGACCAAGTTCAGAAATGTACTGTGTAACCAGCTAAAGTTTTAGATGTTAATTCTTGTGCTTTTAACTTAGTAACTGAAAAACTTGACGAAACAGAATTTTCATTGTAATCCTCACAGAACCATGGATTCGGGCTAATTCAGACGTGTTGCTGTTATTCATTCACATTGAATAACAACCTAGAGCTCAAATATACAATTTTCATTGTAATCCTCACACTCTTCATATTTTTCTCTCTGCTCTTGTCGTTACAGCTCTGGGACATTTTGGTTTGATGTGCAAGTCCTGACTCCTTTCTTTACCACTAAAATTGGGTTCTAACTTTTGGAATACAAATCGTGGCATGCTATCCATCTCTATTTAGATTTTAGTAAATGTCAACCTTGCTACCCATACCTCGTGAATCTGATTGGTGTACTTTATTAATATACAGGTAGAAAGCTATGGGGTTTTCCGAGGTTTGCTGGAGATTGTGCAAGTGGTCATAGGAAGTCTCAGTTGGGAACTACTTCTGAGCAGAAATGTGAGATCACAGATTCCTGTTCACAGATGATTCTTCAGCTTCAAGGTGTTTATGACCCAAACAAGGTAGCTTCTCTATAAATCTAGCTTCGCTAGGCTTTCATAGGTTTTCCTGTTAAAATTTGGATATATACTAATTTTTTATGTGCTTTTGTCAGATAAATGTCAAGATAAAGATTGTATCTGGTTCACCTAGTGGAGCTGTGGCTGCCGAGTCCAAAAAAGCTGGAGCAAACTGGGTGGTATTGGACAAGTAATTGTTCGAATAATAAAGCATCTATCTCAGTTTTTTCCAGACAGTTATAGCTCAGTTTTAATATATTTAGCACATTTTTCTATTAATGAGATGCACATTCAATTAGTCAATTAGAGATGGATGGCATTTTTTTTTCATGAAGCAATGTTCTTTTGATAGTAATTTCTTGTAGCATGAGTTGCATGAAAAATTTAGAATATGAGACTCTTCTAATGGACTATTAAATATGAGACTCTTCTAATAGACTATTACAAATAGAGGGAAAAATTGAACTTTTTGATTGGTTGGTGAACAACATCTGTGCCTGAGAATAACCTGTGAAAGTTGTAGGATGTGAATCAGTTTATTCAATTATTTTCTTTACCCTATTTGACTCATATTACTGGTAATATTCTGCGAAGCACCAATAAGTGCATATTCTTCTTTGGTTAACTAAGGATTGTCTCCAGTATTTTAACCACAAAATAAAGGTCAGTGTTTTAGATTAGGACATGGTTTCTATGAGTCCATGTTGAAATGAGTCACCTCTTTAAAGTCTATTTTTGAGATGGATTTTTGGACTTAATTTTGATGGACATGTAATATGGAGATCATGAATATGAAAAAATAAATAAATTTTAAAAATTAGAAATAATAATTCTATTAAGAAAACATTTGGACCGTTAGTTTCAATTGTTTTTAGATGGACCACCTATTTGCATCTATCCTTAAGATGGATGGTTTATACCTTGGGACTGCATATTGTAGAAATGCGATCCAGCGTGCATGAAACAATTTTCCTTCAGATTATATGGCAAAACTTAATGATACTTATGGCATTCCGTACTGTTTGACATTAACTTTATTTAAATATAAATATGGGCATCAGGGGAAGAAGTGTGAAATTTACAGACTTCTCTAAATAGAAAGTATTTGCACTCCCTGAGCCAAATCATTATATGATAGTTAAAATTCATTGAATACCATTTGAATCATAATTGTGGTCCAGGCTCTCAGCTGGTCGGTTAGTTCATTGAGAGCTCGGCACAACATCCATTGTTCAATTCCCCCACTCTTGTGCTAAGTCCAAAAAAAATCAAGCATTACATTTCGGGGAATGCTTCGGAATGCAACTATTGCACACTGGTATAGTTTACTCTAAAAATTAGCAATCCTGGAAATACTGTTACCGGGAATGAATCCATGTATGTGCATAATACGTCTATACCTAATATAGTTCAGATTGTTATTTTAAGGACTGTTAAAAAAGGTCGCTATCATAGCTGCATTCCAAGTTCCATAATAGCTGAAATGCATAACTTTTGTGTTTATACTTATTATTCCATCATTTATTCATGCACTTACGTTTCTCTCTGCACAGACAACTGAAGAATGAGGAAAAACGTTGCATGGAGGAGTTGCAGTGCAACATTGTGGTCATGAAGCGTTCCCAACCAAAGGTTCTTCGGCTGAACTTGGTAGGATCACCCAAAACTGACCAGCCTAAACCATTACCCACACCTCTAGAACCAGAAGAAGACTCTGAAAATCTTCCCAAAAGTTCCTGCAAACCATCAAATTCTTCAATGCGAGGGCCAGTTGTGACTCCAACGAGCAGTCCAGAGCTAGGAACTCCTTTTACCAGAACTGAAGCTGGTACATCTTCAGTCTCTAGCTCTGACCATGGTACCTCCCCATTCTTTACCTCAGAAATGAGCGGAGGCATAAAGAAAATAGAGCCCAACATCATGAAAGAAAACTGCAGTATAGATGAAACTAGCGAGTCAGGAGAAGAGCCAAATGCCATTTCTGATACTGATAGTGATAATTTAAGCCCCCCTTCAACAAGCTTTGACTTTCAGCCATGGATGTCTGAGATGCTCAGTACCCATCGACCAACTTCTCGACATGGTGAGGAAAATCCAGTGCAAAATCATGGACCTAGTGGGAGAACTCAAACTGCTATGGCAAGAGCCTTGCTAGAAAAATTCTCGAAATTGGATCGAGAAGCGGGAATTGGCCAAAGAAACTATCGGGTTGATACAGAATTCACATCAAATGTCAGAGATGCCATTTCTCTTTCTAGGAATGCACCCCCTGGCCCTCCTCTCTGTTCTATATGCCAACACAAGGCCCCTGTGTTTGGAAAACCACCAAGGTGGTTTAGTTATGCTGAGCTTGAACTTGCGACGGGTGGATTTTCTCAGGCAAACTTCTTGGCTGAAGGTGGTTTTGGATCAGTTCATAGAGGGGTTTTACCTGATGGTCAGGCCGTGGCTGTGAAGCAACATAAGCTGGCTAGCTCTCAAGGTGACTTGGAGTTTTGCTCAGAGGTTGAGGTCTTAAGTTGTGCGCAACACCGAAATGTTGTGATGTTAATTGGATTTTGTGTTGAGGATAGGAGGAGGCTGTTGGTCTATGAATACATCTGCAATGGATCATTGGATTCTCATCTCTATGGTAATGTATCTGTGTAATGCATAAAATTTCCTTCTCTTCTTGAATGACTAACTTATATTAATTTGATAGATAGAGATTGCATAGCATTAGAAGTAGCCATGCTGCATTTGCTTCAAGCTTAGCAACACAGTAAAGTCAAAGTATCTGGGTGGAAAATTTCATGGTGGAATAGTTGAGGTGGCTCCATTGACATCTGATTCCAGAATTTCTGTTATTGCACCCCATGCACATTCATATTTTGTGTATGTGAATGTACATATAAAGGTATTTATGCACATAACATGCATGTGGCGAGGTGTCCTGATTGCTTGCTTCAATTTTTAGCACCATTGGCTATATATTTCACTCTAAATATTGGCTTGGCCATCATAACCTTTCCCTGTCCCCTACTAGGCTGACATTCTTTTCCCGTCCATTAATTTGGTTCTTGTTGTAATCTTCTTTGATAATTAATTTGGGTCTTTGGTATATAATGCCATTCATTTAATAGTTGAGAACATATCAATTAAAGTTTTAAATTACCGTACAAAATCATTAAATGTGCCAATAATCCTATTTGACATTAGGAGTGTTGCTTTTTAACTTTTATTTGACTCAAGTACCTTGTAAAAAAATATAGTAAAAATGAACTAATTGCCTCCGTTCAGGATTGGGAACCTAGAATAAGCTGAGGCCTTTTGGTAATTAACCCTTCTTGAGTGGCTTGAGCCAAATGACAAAAAATGCCCCTAGTTGTAGCCACATAGAACTGCTAAATGTAAAAAATACTGGAACTCACTTTTTTTCATTGTAAATCCTTGCTCCATGTTGCTAAGTCTGAAGAAACCAGGGGTATTTTCATCATTTGCTTGAGCCACTCAAATGGGGCGAAATTATCAATTTCCTGTTTCACTTCGAGATGCCCAATCTTGAGCATGGGCAGTTTGCTCATTTTTATCTTATGTTTTTGAAGAAGTGCTTGAGTGAAATTCAAAAGCAACATTCCTAATGTTAGATATGATGATATTTTTTAAGGTAATTTAATGGTACGCAACCCTCACTTTTTAAACTATGAGTTCATTGGTACAAAACCTGTCTTCTTACTTAATGATTTAGTGCGCATCGTCCAGTGCATAAGTGCACAATGCTTGTCATAAGTGTGGGTAATATTGCTACATTTTGCTCATGAAGTACTACATAAGTGTGCTTAGTACTCAGTCTTGTGTACCGCGCACCACGCATCGCGCACAGCACAAGCCACTCAATGCACACTATTCATGTGCAATGTGTAGCAATGTTGCCTGCACTTAAGACGAGCATTGTACACTTATGCACCGTACGATGTGCACTATGTTCCCCAAAATACATGCTCACGAAGTACTACAGAAGTGCGCTTAATACTCAGTTTTGTGTACTGCACACTGTGCACAAGACTGTCTTGTTGAGTGAAATGAAATTTCAAAAGCAACACTCCTAATGTTAAATATGATGATTTGACAGCTTTAATAATTTTTTAAGGTAATAATGGTACGCAACCTTCACTTTTTAAACTATGAGTTCATTGGTACAAAACCTATCTTCTTACTTACTGATTTAGTGCACATCGTATAGTGCATAAGTGCACAACGCTCGTCATAAGTGTGGATAACATGGCTACATTTTGCACACGAAGTACTACATAAGTGTGCTTACTACTAAGTCTTGTACTGCGCACCACGCATCGCGCACAGCACAAGCCACTTAGTGCACAGTATTCATGCACAATGTGTAGCAATGTTGCCCGTACTTATGATGAGCATTGTGCACTTATGCACCGTACGACGCATACTACGTTCCCCAAAACACATGCGCACGAAGTACTACATAAGTGCGCTTAATACTCAGTCTTGTGTACTACTCACTGTGCACCGTGCACAACACAATCCACTCAATGCGTGCTATTCATGTGCTCTCCTTTCTTAATCTAAGCACTTACTATGGAATGCCATTGCCATTGTGGCTTGAGAACCTGACTGAGATGGTGACTTCTGTGCCTGTAGGGCACAATCGGGAGCCATTGGAATGGGCTGCTCGGCAAAAGATTGCAGTAGGGGCTGCTAGGGGACTTCGGTACCTTCATGAAGAATGTAGAGTTGGTTGTATTGTTCACCGTGATATGAGGCCAAACAATATCCTCATCACCCATGACTTTGAGCCACTGGTATGGCTTCTGTGAACTCATTTCTGGAAATCTTTATAGTACTTTGAGTTTTTACGGATTCTGAATGAGCAATGAATGTCAGAATGCGCTGTGATGCTGATATATGTCCCTCTTCTCTTGCATGTAAACTTTCTGTTTATGACAATATATTTATTGAAAATGAAAAGGAAAAAGCGGATGGTCATAGTGCTTTATGACTGTCCAGCTAGAAATAGGTAGGTGTTTCTTTTCTTAAAACCATAGACCTCTTAGCAGAGTTGCTCTCAGCTAATGTCCTACATTGTTCTTTTGCGTGGTCCATAAAAGCCAAAATTGTCATGTATTACATTTGGTGGATGTCGGGTTTAGTGATCTCCTTGATATGACATAGTGGTTCCAACTGGCTAACATGGTCCCATTCAATTCCTTATTTTACAAAATAGTTCACCTGAATGGGGTTGCTATTTACAGAGTTTATATATATATATATATATATATATATATATATATATATTTGAAGATTAACACTTCAAAACGGTATATATTTGAAGATTATCATCAAAAGTGCTTAAATCCCTTAAGGGTTATCGAGCACTATATTTTCAGTAGAAGTTGTTTGGTCATCTTTTTTGAACATCTGTGAGGCTCCTTGACCTGCTATCTTTTCTTCAATTCTTTTTGTTTTTTTTATTTCATAAACAAAATTGTTCTGTTAGGTGGGAGAAAAGGAGGGAGTTTTTGTTTTTGCAACATCTTATGTGTAGGTGGCAGGTTATGATGAATGATTTTGCCACCTCTTCATGTGGGGTCAAATCTCACCCATTTTTACATGCTCAGCGAAAGATAATGACTCCACATACAAGATTTAAAAGAATCTGGTATGTGAAGTCGAAAAACTAAATTTATATATTCAGTAAATGCACTGTTATATACAAATGATGTTATGAATTTGCAGATCTGTTTCATGGATAGATTTTATTGCTGTATTTTCCTGAATGTGTCCCTATTTTCTCTTGTGGTTGACAGTTATCTAATGTCTTTTTAGGTTGGAGATTTCGGCCTTGCAAGGTGGCAGCCAGATGGTGACCTTGGTGTAGAGACTCGAGTAATTGGGACATTTGGGTAATTAGATGGGACTCTCACCCTCTCTCGCTCTCTGTCTCTGTCTTTCTCTGTAAGGGTATTAATTGATTCCCTTCTTGTGATGAAGGTATCTAGCACCAGAGTATGCTCAAAGTGGACAGATCACAGAGAAAGCGGATGTATACTCCTTTGGTGTGGTTCTTGTGGAGCTTGTTACTGGACGCAAAGCTGTTGATATCAACAGGCCTAAAGGCCAGCAATGCCTCACAGAATGGGTATGAAACAAGAAAAACTAGAGAAACTTTAAGAATTCCGATGGAGTTAAACTCTTGTGCTAATGCCCAGTTAGTTCTAACTCTTGTAAAATGATCAGAACTTTCTTATGTGAAAACAACCATCATGTTGTGTGTGTGTGTGTGTTTGAGAGAGAGAGAGAGAGAGAGATTTTGCCTTCCTTTTCTATGCCACTTATATTATTGTAATATGATCAGAACTTTTTTTTTTACTTATATTATTGTAATATTATTGTAATATTATCAGAACTCCTGTAAAATGATCAGAACTTTTTTTTTTATTCTTATCATTATTAAAATCCCTCTCTTTTATTTACTTAAGGGCCCATCCCCAAAACCCAAGTTTATGTTTGGAAGGCTATTATGTTTCTTGCAAACCCATAGAAGCAGAATGACTTTTGTTTCTCTTCCCAAACTGAAAATGCAATTCATGTTTGCAAAACTCAATATTTACTACAAACTTGTTGACAGTGATTTCCCTTTTACCTTTCTCCTGTCTTCTCGGCTTTTCTTCTAAGCAGGCTCGTCCCCTATTGGAGGAATATGCGGTAGAAGAGCTGGTGGATCCACGACTTGAGAACCGTTATTCTGAACAAGAGGTCTACTGCATGCTTCATGCTGCCTCGTTATGTATTCGGAAAGACCCCTATTCGAGGCCTCGCATGTCTCAGGTTAGAGCTTCTTTATGATCTTTTGAGAAAAGTAAAAAGTCATTGAAGTTATGAATGGTTAAAAATACTACTAATAAAATTCATTCGTCCATCTTTTTTTTTCTTTGAAATTATTGGAGTATGTATAGAAATAAAAAATTTAAAACTAGTAATAAAGAAAATTATAAAAGATGGTCACCTTTTTTGGAGCTAGAGGTTGTATATATGAAAGAATAGAAATTTCTATGGCTGCATGTTTTGGCTTTGTGAAACTTGGACTCATTTGTGCAAGATAAGTTACTGGAGTCGCTGACCTCTCAATGCGCTGGTACCGTGAAGCCGTCCAGGGGCCAAAAAAAAGAAGTGAATCTTTGTTGTTGCATAAATTAGAAAATTTGGTTCCAATATCACCAACTTATGTCAATTTCAATTTTATGATCACTTTTGATCTATGTTTCTTAGGCTAGATATGGCCTACCTACAAGCTTTTCTCTAGAGAGAGAGAGAGAGAGAGAGAGATGTCGAAGTAAGAAAATGTTTGGACTTAGGGGGCCTGTTTGTATCGTGTGGATAAAGCGCTTCGGATGTGTGAAAGCAGCTTTTTGGAGTTTTACCCCAATCCAGAATTTGTCATTATCTTGCAAAATGAGCCACATAGCTGGAATAAAGCACTCCACATCAAAACGCTACACAAAAAGGACACTTTTGTGTCTACCATATCAGCGACTTTTGCGCTATACTACAGGCCCTTAAAGTTTTAGGAAGACCAATATGATAATCTCTTATAACCCTTGTATTTGCTAGTCCTGCCCAAAATACTGGTGAGAATATAGAAAACACAACCAGTGCAGTGAAAACATGTTTTAGAATGGTGGCTCCTATTATAATTATTGTTGTTTCTTATGAGTATTGCTGTTGAAAATCAGGGGCTTCGCATCGATTTTGCACATTGACTATAATAGTAAGTTGTAAAAGGTCTCTGATCATAATCCTAGAAAGAGAAGCTAAACTTTTGACCTTGTTTTTTGGAAATAAGGTGCTTCGGATTCTTGAGGGTGATGTGATTATGGATTCGAACTATGCATCCACGCCTAGTTATGAAACAGCTTCAGTTGGGAGTCGAAGTGGGAGAATGTGGAATGAGCAGCCCCAGTACAGTGGCCCAATACTTAACGACAAGCTCTCTGATGAAGCTTTGAGGGCTGCTTATTGGGAAAGAGAGAAAACAAAGAGAGTCTCATGTGAGGATTAAATGAGCAAGTCTCCTAAGCGTGAGTATAAATAAATTTTTGCATTTGGGTGTATTTATTTGCATTATTAGTGTCTTTTTTGCCAGTATCTGTATATCCCATTGTATGGTTCTCTCTAAAATTTCATTGACACTCAAATTAAACATAGAGCAGAAAAAAGTTCTTGGAGGGCGTGTTGGCAAACACCTTGGCTAAAATGCATCCAAATTGATGAAAATTGCTGCCAATGTACTTGTAAGTGGTATTCTTTCAGTGCGTCTTGTTTGTGTAGGGGTGTCAATGGTCCGGGGCTTTGAGATTGCGTCCGGAGTTCGGCCGGATTCTGGCCATTTGTTGGGCTTCCTTCTGGCTGGGCCCGGCCCCGTTAACAAACGTCCTTTATTTGGGGTGGGATTGAGCCATGCACTGACCAACCCGGCCACGGCTCAAAAGCCCGTACTCTAGAAGTGTCTCATCTCTCTCTCTCTAGCCGGACAGCCTGAGCGCCCTACCTTGCCTCTCTCTCACGCGGGCAATGATGGCTGCTTCTCCCTCTCGGCAAGAAAAAATACCCACAAATCTTCGGCCCTTCAAGAGGCCCCTAGACTTACTCTTTGGAATCTCTGTTCTCTCACTAAAAACCAAACTCATGTCAAATAAAAAGACCTCTCTTCAATAAAAACCCTAGTACAATCATCAAATAAAATATCTTTATCTCACCATCATCAGAGGTTTTTCCAATATCATAGCCTTTATTTCAATTATTTGGGATCGATTATAAAAATTCAAGAATGCCATTCAGCTCTATTAAAAGCCATATTCTCAGTGAGATATTATGTCCCTCAATCTTTTTAAACTATTTTTAACTATGTCGTTTTAGATTTACCTTGTGCTTTTTTTAATCTTTCTAATTTAATGAACTCGTATTTCTTAATAGGTATTGTACTAGGTTGGTGTCATACATGATCAGTCTACTTAAGTCTATTCTATCTTCTTATCGTTTATTAGTACCACATTTAAATTTTTTTGAATCATTCAATTTTAAATTTCTTTTGGTCTTGTCTTATCACTCATCTTTTATCTCAATCACTTAAAAAGATGTAAAATTTACAAAAATCCACTAAAAGGAGATTTTGTAGACAACATGCTCTCAACCAAGTTTTTTTTGGTACTTTTACCCCAAATTGAATTTGTTTTAGCAAGTACCCTTAAGTGAAAAAAAAAGTCCATATTTTTGTTTTTTTTTTGATGAAATACCCGTAGTGCTGGATTGCCTTCATTTTGTGTTGGATCTCTCTTTCCATTAAAGGGCAATTTGCATATGGATGCATTCGTAGGTGTAGAGGTAAGGTACACTTTCAAATGTTATCATGTATATCATTTTGATGTAAAATGTTCTTAGGATTATCTCAAAATCTATTTTTATATCTAATTATAAAATTTTAAATTTCAAAAATGGTTAAAATCAAGTAGATCTATAAACATATCTTGAAAGTGGATGGTGTAGAGAATATGTTGTAAAACGCATTATTTTTGAGATTTAAAATCTTTTTATTTTTCATAGTCATACATCTCGATGTTGAGATGATCAATCAAAGGGTTTTTCAACATTAAAACTACCTTTTTCGATGGATTTTTGAGAGGCATCTAAAGTTCTACAGTATAAGGTTGCATCCTTATATAAGCTTTTTCCTCCAATAAAACTCCTATAAACATCTAGCTCTTCAAATAAGCTAATCCTCTCTCTCCAAACTCAACGCTTTCCCTTCCATCATCACCCATAAAAGCCATAGGAAATATAGAGTTGGCAACGGGCCAGGCTTGGGCTGGTCCTACCTTGGCCTTAGCCGGCTCGATCCTGAACGGGCTAAAGAGGCTGTGCCCCAACTGACCCTAATATCCTCATAGTGAAACTAAGAAAAAAATTAAAGAAAAACTAGAGCACAAAGGGCGGGCTGGGCCTGGTTGGCCCTCCATGGCTTGGCTGCAGCCAGGCCCTAGGGCACCCTTTTGTGGCCCAGGCCGTAATTTCTTTGGGCCTGGCCCATTGCGAGCCTTGAGGAAAGCTCACCATAGCTGTAACTTTCCCTCCCGTCAAAATGTCCTCCAGGAATAATAGCTCCGTTATCGAACTCTATGAGTCACTCTAGAAAATTAAAGCTGCGGAAGAGAGGGAAAGAGGCTAACTTGCAATTGGAAAGGGATTGCAATCTTGAAGCCAGTACAGTGGTGGAAGAAGTTCCCATCTCGGTGACATGAATGTAGGAGAAGAGTGGCGTTAGAGAGACAGATATGTTTGGGTTAAAGGAAAACCCATAAGATTTTCGGACCGGGCTGGGTCAGGCTCGACAAAAATGTTTTCAAGCCAGGTTAGGTCGAGCATGCCCAGATTTGGGGATTTTTTATGGTGCTTTTGCTTCAATGAATATTGCAAGGACTTCAATAGAAAGAACAGAAAAAAAAAGAGAAAGCATCACACTTTTCTTCACCCAAGTTTGGGATGGAAACTATAAGATCTTTGTATTTGTTACATAGAGGTCACAATTACTCTAACTCATATCATATGACTTGGGGTGGGGTGTATCTCAAAGTTTGAAATTTTTTTTTTTGAATTTTGAGTTTAGTCAATAACACACTAACAAGAGTGTTTGTAACCTCTTTATAACAAAAATAAATGGTCTTTTAAGTGATTGGATAGGCGTAGGGGTGCATGCTTGAAGATGGAGTTTAAGAGAAATTAGAGGTTGGATAATGTTAGGGAATATGCTAAAGGATGGGTTGGAAAAAATAAGTATTAGATCTATCTAGTATATCTCTTCTTCAAGTTTATGTGGGGGTGAAATTTGTGCCACATCTAAGGGTAAATGTCACATCTAGAGTAGACATTGTGCTTAATATGGCAAACTTCATTTCTCTCCATTTCCAAAAGGTTAGACCAAGCAGCCGCCTGTAGCAGGGTGTTTTAAGTTTGAACTTTGATGGATCATCACTTGGTAACCCAGGGGTGGAAGGAGTGGGTGGTATTGTAGCATTAGTGAGAGTATCGTTATTTTCTATTATGCTGGTCTGTGTGATTTTGTATATGCAAATCATGCTGAAATTGCCTCTCTTGTGGAAGGGGTTTTAATTTGGAAAGAAAGCTGCCTGCCTGGGTGATATTTTGATTAGGGTGCGGTTTCGGTAAGGTTGCAACCTTAAACAATCCAATTAAGGTGCACTTCCAAATTTTATTATAACATGTGATTTTGGTATAAAAAAATCTTAGGATTATCTGAAAAATCTATTTTTATATATAATTATAAAATTTTAAACTCAAAAAATGATTAAAATCAAGTAGATCTATAAATATATGACAATCTTGATAATAGATGGTCTAGATAATGTGTTGCAAGTTGCACTATTTCTGGGACTCAAAATCTCATTTTTTTTTTCATATTCATACATCTTGATTTTGAGATGGTCAATTCGAGAGTTTTTCAACATTAAAACAACCTTTTTGGTGGAGTTTTGAGGTGTATATGTGATTCTACATTTTAAGGTTGCACCCTTATATAAACTTTTTTCATTTGATTAATGAAGCTGATTCCTTTGATGCCATTAGTTGGTGTAATACGATATTGAGACCACCCCAGAGTCTTAGATCCATGTGGTTACATGTGATGAACTTAACATGTCTTCGGCAGTAAGCTTTTATCATGTGGATTCGTTCCTAGTTTCGTCTGTTCTGTTTTGATAAATGATTTGTAACTCTATTTTAATTAATTAAAAATACGTATCTTTGTTAAAAAAAAAAAAGTGGCAAATTAAGTAGAATAGAGATAAGGTTTGGGATGGATACAATGAGAATAGACAGGGTAGCAGTTAAAAGAGAATATATGGTAGGAAATGAGATGTAGAGTAAGGGTAACAATGGACCTGGTGGCCTGGCCCCAAAAAAAGTAGTCATGGGCTATAAACTGTGGCCTGAGGGCCGAGCAAACACAACATGAGAGTAGGGCTATGCTGGGCATGGGCATGGCCATCCTGATTCGGCCCGGCCAGGCCCTTTTTTCTTTTTAAATATATTTTTTTCTTTTTATGTTTTTTGATTTTATATTGCCCAACCTGACCCTAATGGGGTTAGGGCCAGGCTTGGGCTAGGGCCTTTGCCAGGCTGGCCCAGCCCTATGGGGTCTACGGCTGGGCTAGGACTGGCCCAGCCCGTTACCAACCCTAGTTTTGAGAGGCTAATCTCTCTCTTTCCTATTTTTGTGGGTACAATCATTTTCTCCTAAAATATGTGGATACTACTCATTTAAGTATCTTTATTTTCCATTTCTTTTCCTCCATACTTCATACTACTCATATAAGTATATTTCTTTTCCAGTTTCCTTTCCTTCCTCTTTTATGTTTTTTTTTTCTTTTGCATTAGAAGAGGTTTGAATGCTCTTTCCTCGGTTTCATACCCTCTTTTCTACTTTCGTGGGTTACGGTCATTTCTCCCGAAATTTTTGGGTATCGTCATATAAATATGAGAACCGCTTTTCTTTCTATTTTCTTTTCTGATTTAAGAGAAGTTGTATAGAAACAATTAAGATTTTGTAAGATGGAAGTTTGCTTCAATTTTTCTCTAAAGTAAAAGTGAGATTTGGTTTTAGTGAACGAGTTGGGTCATTATGCTAGAGTCTACGGGTACCAAGGGAAACTGGACTTGGCAAGAGTCCTTGTAATTAAAGATCTCACAGGGCTAAGTCGAAAGAATTAAGAGCCTAAACGAACTACTTACCCAAAAAAAAGTTAAAAAAAAACTATCTTTTGGCTATCTATACATGCCCTCTAAGAGTTTGTTTGGCAATTGAGAAAAGCTGTTTTTTCAGAGAATCCGAGTGGAAGCTTGAAAAAAGGTAGAAGTAAAAAACTCTGCCTGGAACTTGAGAACGCAACCGATTATGAGAACCGGAGAGAGCTCGTACTCGAGCTTTGGCAAAAAGAGATTGAGAGGGGGAAATGGATCATGAGGTTATAGAAAGAGAAGGGGTTCTTATGTTACCCCATTTTTCTGAGAAATCGGTAGCAAACCTATCATGTTGCCCTGAGAAATCGGTAGCACACCCCAAGGGGTAAGCTGCAGTTTTCCCCAAAAACAAGGAAAAGCATGATTCCCAAATGGGAGAAAATGTGGTGACTAAGAAAACAAGGAAAAGCATGATTCCCAAATTGGGAAGAGCATGATTCCCAAATTGGGAAGAGCATGATTCCCAATTTTTGTTGAAAATATCACATTTAACTCTTTTTATTGGGAAAAGGCAAGAAAAGAAAAGTAATTGGCTCCAAAATTTTATGCATGGCCTTATAAGAATTGCAGTCACGAAATTATAGAGGAAAACACTCGATTGAATGGAATATGAAAGGTAAAAATTTCACAGTTCAATCAATTTATTGCCGCATGATTAGACTTAGCATTCGAAACTGGACCCCATAGCTCTCAAGATCGTTGAGGTTCCTTGTCTCCTATTAAGGTTCAAAAAATCAACTCGGCCAAAGTACTTAGACGATTTACTCGAACGAGTCCGATTAACTCTCCCAATCAATCTCTTTTCTTTTTAAAGAAAATCACTCACTCTTATATAAACGCCCGTTTTTATTCATCAAGTAGCCTTCCCACGCTAGCATCTATCCCCAACAGGTCATGGAATCCAATGAGGTCTATTTACATGGGGGACTATTGTTTTTTTAACTCTATTTTTCTTAATGGTTTGGATTATTTTGGAGCCCTTTTTTCAATAACTCTTTTAAAGAAAAATCTTATGTCTTGGGAGTCTATAAGAGGTCTTGAGTTCTATTAGGGTCTATATTTTTTTTGGAGCTCATTTTATCTTAACTCTTTTAAAAATAAAAATTTCTTATTTTAAGTAAACGACCCCTCATTTTTTCATATTTGATACTCTTTTGGAGTTCCTTTTTTTTATAACTCTTAAAAATAAAATAAAAATCTCACATCTCGTGTGGTCTAAAAACCATAGAAGTAATGAAAAATGCACACGCACTCTAGCAAAACTGACATGAACTTTTGTTAGCAATTAAATAGAACTAGTTTTAATAATTTCTCTTACTCATTAAAGAAATATGTTTCCATGACAAAAATTACATCTAACATGTATCTCCTCAGTAACATGTATCTCCTCAAGAAATTTGGGGATTTTTTAGCGACTTTTAAATCAGTGATTTGAAAGTTCTCTATCATATCATCCTATGTTTTCTCTAATCTATTTTTCCCTTCTTTTTTTTGGAAGGTTAAAATTAAGGATTTTTAAAAGCTAATGTTAAATTATACTTCAATATAAATAGTGGTTCTCTTTCTCTAAAGCATGCATTACAAACAATGGTTCTCTTTTTCTCTCTCTCTATACCCATGGATCTCTATACTAATCAAGCATTTGTGATGTAGTTTAATTTGGGGATTTTTGAAACTTATGTATCTCTGTTTTTTCCAAATTTCTTTGAGATGGTTATCTTTCTCTCTCTCTACGTACCCATCATTGAGATGTTCTCTATTACATTGTTCTTTCTCTGTGTACCCATGGAGTATTATTAATAAAAACATTTTTTTGAAATGACTTATTATAAAAATTAAAAAATCGCATATTAAATTTCTTCATGAAAAAACACGATTTTTTGACGCTCTTTTGAAAAATGCGCAGGTTAAAATGTTTTTTAATTCCAATTTTTTTTAAAAATCACATTTAAAACGTTGATTTGCTAACTATGGTGTTCTTCAACCTGTTCCTTCTTAGGGTATTGCTACATAACAAATTTAGAAAATTCAAATATCTATTTTTTCTTTATTTTTATTAGTTAGGAATTTTTATAGGTAACTTAGTAGCGGTGGTAAACCTTTTCTTGTACTGGGTGAGTTGTGGGAAAGATTGCGGTTGACTAAATCGTTGGTCTTAGATAAGGTAAAAAATATTTAAATAGATTTTAGTAGTGATGTTTATCTTTTAACAAATAACACTGTAGGCAAACGTTTGTCTTTTTTAAAGAGTTTCATGATTAGCTAAAATTATTGGAAGTGATGGTAGGGATATTTTCTAGAGGGTGGTTTTTAGGAGGTGGGAAGTTATCATGTTGGAACCCAAATCGCTATTTTTTTGGAATCCAAATCTTTTAAGATATGAGGAGAGATAAAATAGGAGGTTGGAATCCAAATATTTTAAGATATGAGGAGAGATAAAATAGGATGATGATGTAAGGAAAGAAAAAAGAAGAAGAAGGGGATGAAGAAAGAAAAAAAATTGGAAAGAGAGAAAGTATGTTCAAATGATAGAGAATTGAATAAAAATTGATCTTGTGAACTGATCGCGGGGGACAAGCCATAGAAAATTGAATATGGTCAAATCGATTGCTGGGACAAGCCATAGAAAATTGAGGATGTTCAAACCAATCGCTAGGACAAGCCATAGAAAATTGAGGATGTTCAAACCGAAGTATGTGAGATGAATCAGGGGATGTAACGGTTGGAGAACAATGTTCATCTTCTTCAATGTTCATCGTGAAGAAGATGGGCGCAACTATTGATTCTGCACCAGTAGCCCAACGACAAACCTAGGGTATTGATTTCGAGCGTAACTAAGATTACAGGCCAGATCCACATCCTATAGAGCGACCACGAGATTTTGGTATTAAAGTTGATCTCCCGAAATTTCATGATAAGCTCCACATCCAAGTTTTTATTGATGGTTGAGTGCATTGAGAATTATTTTGAATGGAATGAATCGCTAGAGGAACGTAAAGTTAAACCTATTACTACCAAAGTTAAACTTATTGCTACCAAGCTCCGCGGGGATATTGCAACATGGTGAGAGCAAGTTCAACAATCCCGACTTCGTAGTGGGAAATGAAAAAATTATTGATCAGCAAAACATGAAACAAAAATTGAAAGAAAATTTTCTTTATGCGGATCATGAGCAAATTTTCTTTCAAGAACCCAAAAATCTTCGACAGAGTGAGAAAAAAGTAGAAGATTATATAGGAGAGTTTTATCAATTAGTTGTTCGAAATAACCTCCACGAAATGGAAAGACAAAATGTTGCTCGATATGTCAATATCCTTCAACTTACTATTAGGGATGACGTTTTTCTACATCGACCATGAACTTTAAGTGAACCTTTCCAACTTGCTTTACAAGTAGAAATTAAATACCAAGCAAGTACTAACAAATGATTTTACACCCAGAAAGAGGTTTTGTGGCAACCAAAATTTAATGAAAAAAAAAAAGGATACTGCAAAGTTTACGTAACCAAGACATCGTAATTATGAATGCCCAAGTTTACATAACCAAGGCATCGTAATTATGAATACCCAAAAAAGAAGATGGAGGTATACTTGGCTAAAGAAGAAGATAGAATTCCAGAAGAAGATAAAGTTCAAGAAATAGTTCTTCATGTGATGAAGGAGATACATTTTGAGATCCACTTTGTACAATATGTGGTCCAAAGGTATAAAGCATCCATCTTAAAGTTGGATGAAAATAGGTGGTCGATCTAAAAACAATTGAAACTAACGGTCCAAATGTTTTTTTAATAGAATTATTATTTTTAGTTTTCAAAAATTATTTATTTTTTCATATTAATGTTCTTCATATTAAAGATTATATATTCTCTAAAAAATAGGATCGAATTCTATTTCAAAAATAACTTTATTAAGGGGCCTGCATTTCTACATATGCGGGCTTAGCCGCATACTAACCGCATCCTTTGTTGAAAGTTAGTTTGGCAAAGAGATTGATCTTATATATGGATGATTATGTAGTTTGACTCTTTTAATAAGGGAATTGTTACTAAACACTTCATACAAAGTCGTTAGACGGCTCAACAGGTCAAGTTTAGGGTGTCAAACGTAAATATCAAAATAAGGTATACCTATAAACATTGCCAGAACAGTTTTGATGTGGGAAACCCTGATGGCATAAAAACATATTTTTTACCCTTTAATTATGAAATTGAAAGCTTCAAAAATATTGTTGAATGAGTAAATCTATAAATACTTAAAACATTTTAAAATGGACTGTACAAATAATATGTTATAAAGTGCATTGTTTTAGGATTGAAATCCTTTTTTTGTATCCATACATCTCGAGATTAAGATGAACAAGCATGAGTTTTTTTAATTTGAAGTAACATTTTCAAGTGAATTTTTTAGGCTCACCATATTTCGATTATATAAGGATGATACCCTACATAAATTTTTTCCTTGTTTTATTTGGCCTACTAAAGTGCCAAAACCAAATTATGGAATACCCCTAATTATTTAAGATTAAAACAATAAAAGTATAAATTGATTAAAATACCATTAATTGTTTAGTGTTAGAATACAGAAGCAAGAGTATCTTTTATCATTTTACAATTTCTTTGGGGTACTTACATAGTTAAGTTCGAACCACTTAAGTGGGCAAAATTAGGGTATTTAGGTATTTTTTTAAAAATATTTTAAGAGCTACTTTATAAAACGGAAACTTAAAAGTAAACTTGAGGTAAATGAGATCATTTGAGCTTTTAACGATTTGTAAAATAATTTGAGCATTTAATGATAGTTTTCTTGATGTTTTCCTTTTCCCTTGTAGAATATAAGATTCTCAACAAATATTTAATAGAAATTATGTTAACAGTCAAATCGAGAAGAATGTGAGAAGAACTCTTATCCAATTTATACTTTCAACCAGTGGTTTAAAAAAGAATCGGTGGTCCGGATCGGGCACTCCAAAAACCCATTTGGATCGGTGAATCGGTGATCTAGATCGAAAATCGACAGACTCGGTGGAATTAAGCTTTAAAAAAAATCCAAAAAATTTATTAAAATTCATTATAAATATTGTCTTTTAGGAATCCAATAAGAAATGAGGATACTACATTGTTAACTTTCATTTTTTCATCAATTTATGAATATTAATATATTCTTTCCCTGTATAAACTTATGTTAACCATTAAATTTACATCACACAAAAGAAAAATCATAGAATTATCATAGACAAAATATATAATCATACATGGACTACAATAAAGAGTAGACTAAATCGATAAAAAAATGGCCATTAAAATCTTGAATTGGCTGAAAACCCTAATACGCTAAAAGAACCCAAATTATTACAACCTAACTAACTATAATCCAAAATTATTACAACCTAACTAACTACAATATTATATCTTGAAATTAAAATTGTTGGTTTACATTTTGTAATACAAATAATAACAAATCCAAAATATTTTATAATATCATCAAATTTAAAGTGTATTATTGACAACGGTATGAAAAATAGTCCATTACATGATTTATAATGTAAAAATTAATAAATAAAATAAAAGATTTGGTTATCAATATAGAAATTATTAGAATGTATACCAATTTTTGAAATAACACTTTAATTTTTCAAAATTTTAAATTTTTAGATTTTTAGAATAAATTTAGTAAAAGAGATTGTTAGTAGAAAGAGAGAGATTTCAAATGTAATAAACCAGTGGTTTAAAAACCGGATCAGTGCCCTAGGGTGTATTATTACAACCTAACTAATTATAATATTACATCATTTATTCCTAGGGTATATTAAGAAATACTTGTTGTATTTAGAAATATCTTTTATTTTTTTTGACAATAAATATTTGTTGTATTATCTTTTTTTTTTGCTAAGAAAAATATGATCCTTGTTGTATTACTTTTTTTTAAATTTTTTGACAAAATAATTAAGAAGATGTTGTACTACAAATTTTTTTTTTTTGGTATTATCTTTTATTTTATTTTTGACAAAAAATACGTTATATTACTCCTTTTTTTGACAAGAAAAATAAAAAGTTGTATTATTATTTTTTTACCAAAAATGCTTGTTGTATTACCTTCTATTTTTAAATTTTTTCCTTTTATTTTTTTTACAACAAATTTTTTTTCTTCTATTTTTTATTATTTTCCTTTTATTTTTTTACAACATGATTTTTTTTCTTTTAATTTTTTAAACAATCTAATTTTATCCTACATCAAAGGACGAGAGCACTAAAACGCTCTATAAATAAGAATGCAATAAATGAATATCGTGCATGTGGAGGTATAGGGGGCGATGTGTCACGCGTTAATGTGTCTCGGCACGTGCGAGGTGGGGCTGCCACGTGTTTGCTAGCTGGATAACCGGGCCAGTCTACTATTGAGAATCAGTGATAATTTGCCGATTTACAAAAAGTCAGCGGGAATCGACGATTCCTCTCTAGACTCGCCCAGTTTCTGATATTTCGCACACAGGCAAGCCGATTCCCGTGTTGCGCACACATGCAAGCCGTTTCCCGTGTCGACCCGGCCATTCCGGGTAGAGGCGCCAATTTTTAAACTACTACTTTCAACTAAACGATTAAAAAATATGAACCATTAAAAAATATGCTAGAGATTAATAGGGTCAACTAAACGATTAAAAAATATGAACGATTAAAAAATATGGTAGAGAACAAAAGGGTAAACGATTAAAAAATATGAACGATTAAAAAATATGGTAGAGAATAATAGGGTCAACTAAACGAGTAAAAAATATGAACGATTAAAAAATATGGTAGAGAATAATAGGGTACATCGACTTACACAGTATATTGCAAAATGGATCACTTAAATCGATCCTTTCATGCCTATAGAAAAAGAAAAAAACAAGAACAACAAAAGAAAAACAGGAAAACAAACTAAAATGCAAAAATGATTTAAATTTAAAGAAAAAATTGCTTTCTCACGTGCTAAGGCATATGGACCTAGCACCGACTGGGGGCTGATATCAGGTCGTTCCTATGAGTGCACCTTTTCCTTGTTGAAAGAATTGCATAAAATGTCTAGTGAAAGTTCTTATGGGGAACTTGGAATTAGGGTCTTACTTTGCATAGAATGGATAAGAAATAGGGTTTCTGGGGTTTTGAAACCTAACCTTGGGAAGATGTGAATTTTATTGTCGGGTCCTGGGTTTGGTCGAGTCTATTATCACTCTCACTATGAGTTTTTTCTTTTATCATCATATACCTATGTTATTGGCGAAAAGGTCACAATTACAAACCATTAGAGTTCAAGCCGTCTGATTTATTATTTAATAGTTAAAGTTGACTACGAGTTCTTATTATATACGATCTTTAATACATTCAAACCAATGGTTTAAAAAGCTTATCGGTGACCCGGATCGGGCACCTCAAAAAGCGATATGGATAGGCGAATCGACTATCCGGATCGGGAATCAGCTGAATCAGTCGGATTAAAGCTTCAAAAAAATCTGAAAAAATTATTAAAATTCATTATAAATGTTGTTTTTTAGGAATCCAATAAGAAATGAAGGTACTACATTATTAACTTTCATTTTTTTTTCAATTTGTGAATATTGAGATGCTCTTTCTCCATATAAACTTAAGTATTACATTTGCATCACATAAAAGAAAAATCATAAAATTATCATGGATAAAATATATAATTATACATCGACTATAATAAAGAGTAGACTAAATCAATGAAAGAATGGCCATTAAAATTTCGTTTTGACGAAAAACCCTAATCCGCTAAAAAAACCCAAACTATTACAGCTTAACTAACTATAATCTAAAATTATTACAACCTAACTAATTATAATATTATATACTGAAATTATAATTATTAGTTTACAATTTATAATTAGTTTTATTAGATAAGTAATAACAAATTAAAAATATTTTATATTATTATCTAATTTAAAATGTATTATTGACAACTGTAAGAAAAAGAATACATTATATGATTTATAATGTAAAAATTAATCAATAAAATAAAAGATTTAGTTATCAATGTAAAAATTAATAAAATGAAGTTCAAGAAGGGATAAACTACTATATGACTCATGGGGTGATTCAAACTTGAGAAGTCAAAACAAATAACATTAGTGATAACCAAATAACATTAGTGATAACCATCATGCCTCCTTAGCTTTTGTGTTTAAAATTTCCTATTAATAGCATATATTTACATTCTGTTTTCATTTAATGATGTTTGGGAATTATCCCATATCGAAGGATGAGTATTCAAATATGCTATATAAATAACTATGTAATTGGAAGATAAACACAAGTGTGAAAACACTAGGGCATCTGTGCACATGCATGCGTGTTTCACGTGTGGCACATGTGGGAGTGGTGTGTGTCGCACGTGTGAAAGGTTTTTTGAGGCTTGTACGCGTGCATGTGCAATGTGTGTGCCACACGTGTGACGCGTACACGCGTGTGAAAGTGTTTTTGAAGCTTGAACCGGTACACATGCGTGTTGCACGTGTGATGCGTACGCACGTGTGAAAGTGTTTTTTAGGCTTGAACCGGTGCACGCGGGCATGTGCGTGTCGCACATGTGACGCGTACACATGTGTGAAAGTGTTTTTGAGGCCGGAACAGGTTAGAACTAGTGCACGCGTGCATGTGCGTGTCGCACGTGTAGGGGTGTGTGTGGCACGTGTGGGAGTGTGTATCGCTCGTGTCACACACACACGTGTGAGAGTGGTGTGTGTCGCACTCGTGACGCGTACACACGTGTGAGGCTAGAACCGAGTGGAAACCGGACAGAACCGGGTGGGAACCGGTGGTTCTGCTATAGAACCGGGCGGTTCCTGGTTTTGTGTTGGAACCGACACGGGCTGTGCCGATTCCCGAGTCGAACCGAGCGAGTTCGGTTCGACTCGTCGATTTTTAAATCAATTATTCAAACAAATAGGGCTCGAAGTATGTTATTTCCAATAGTTTACGACTACGGGGTCGGGTCCAACCGGACCCATGCTTGAACCCAAATAGTGTTTCAATCCAGGTTTTGGACTCAACCCAATCTGCAGGACCCATACCGAGACCTGTGTTGGGTAATACTTGACGAATCCTGAGTGGGGTCCAGGTCCATTGCCACCCCCGAGAGAGAGATCGACCCTATCGTTTGACAAAATGGTCATACAAGACAATGGCAACATTTTATTAACGGGGAGAGAGAAAGAGAGAGCGATGGGTGCTTCGCCTTATTGCGTTTGTCTGATGGGTTCGACAAGGTGAGGCAATCAAAATCACTTAAAAATTGAAATTGGCAGGCCTTCGGAAGTAACCCCGTATCTTCTCTCTCTTTCCCTCCATTTATTTTTTGATAGATAGTGCCCCTCTTATGATTTTATTGCACCAGTTTCTCTGTATATTTTGATATATAAGGAACACTATGTAATGAGATCATTTATCTGTAATATATGGTAGTCATAATTAATTTTGGCCATTAGATATGCAATTAGATGGCTGTATTTATTTCATTGATCAAGCTCAAACTTCAAAAGAATTTTTTTCGAATATTGTGACATACCCAAGTTATAAAATTTCACGTCAAATCGTTCTTAGTAATTTTGATCTTCTTATATCAAAAGTAAATGGTCCCATCATATTCAATCCCTATTGATAATTGATGACCAGTTTATTACTAGACTTTGCTGGACCATAAAAAAAACCTTTAGACGAGACAACGGGAAGGCTCAGGGGAACATGATGGTCTTTGATACCATTTGACCTTTTAACAATGGAAAAGTATATATACGGTTGCAACCTTATATTATAGAATTAAGGTGCACCACAAAATCCAGTAGAAAAGAGTCTCTGGAAATTGAAAAACTTTTCAATTGATCATTTTAACTTCCAGATGTATGGATATATTAAAATCCCGCGTGCATCATATAACAAGTTATATAGATTATCTATTTTTCAAGATTGTAAAATTTACATAGATCTGTTCAATCTGTATTTTTTAAAAAATTTTAAATTTTAAAATTAGAGTTGAACACAAATTTTTTAGATATCATAAATTTTTTGATATCGAAACTACATTTTCTAGCAAAATTTGGAGTTGCATCGTACAGTACAACTAATAAGAACCGCACCCATTAACAAATATGTTGAAAGAGGATTGCTTTGGACCTTGCGAAAACTTGAGGAGATGGAGATGGTATTATTATTTTATTTAAATGACAAGGTTTCGGTGCAGCGGCAATGCATTTTACTCTTCCTCCACAAAATTCATTTTAGTGATGGAATTTTAGATCTAAGCTTTTACCCGAATTCTCTGAAAATCAGTCTGTTCGATGAGAGCTGTCTTATTTTTGAAACTTTAGATTCAAACTGATGATGTAATGGAAAATACATATTTGGTGATTTAAGTATCTCTATTATACGTTAGTTTGACCTGAAACGCGCCCCAGTCGAACCATCACCAACAAGTAGCTGGTTCGATTTAATCCCTGACTAGAAATTGCATTAAAAACTGTTTCTCATAATAAACCATTCTTTCCGGAATGATTTTAAGGTTTCTAAATTTTATTTGAATAGTTTAGATTTTTTATATATATATTTTAAGGATGAGATTTGTATAAGGTGTTAATTTTATTCTATTGAAGTAAAGTGCATTTCAAAACTATGCCGAAATTGCAGTTTTGATGCCGTAAAGCCTTGCAATGACATAAAAATCTATTGTTGCCCCCGTTATGAAATTTAAAATTTTAAAAATAGTGATGATCAAGCAGATTTAGAAACATATGAAAATCTTGAGAATAAACGGGCTAGATAATATGTTAAAAGATGGACTCTTTTAGTACTAGAAATCCCTTTTCTTTCATGGTTATAT
This sequence comes from Amborella trichopoda, assembly GCF_000471905.2. Next base: position 4,432,063 of record NW_006499905.1, on the reverse strand, counting down.
GAAGCTCCAGGTTGAGATCGATTCGAGGCATTTCCGGCCTAAGAACAACCTAGTACGTTTTCAGGTGCCTCTTCCTCGGACAATAAAGGGTCGACACTTTATATAAACTTTTAAGATTGTATACAATGAGACCATTTACTTTTGATCTACAAAGTGGTCACAATTCCTTACAACCATTTAGTGTGAAATTTGATAGTTTGGACATATCACAAAGTTCAAAAAAATTCTTTTTGGAAGTTTGGGCTTAGTCAATGGAATAATTACAGCCACCCAATTCCACATTCAATAGTTAAGATTAATATGACCACCTTGTATCAAAGATAATGATCTCATTTTATCATTTTCTAAAGCTTTTTTCTTTATTTAAAGTTGGTTGAGTCTACTTCACCAAACCCATCCAAAAATAGGTCACAATAAACATTTCCCCAATCTAAATTAGTTATCATGATTCATAACTAGTTAATTTATTATTGGGAAGGTAAGGGGGCTGACTTGACTGCTTATTATGCATGCAACTTGGTCTTTCTCTCCCTATCAAAGTCAAGCACGAATTGTTTATTATTAGGAAATCTCCTGGTTGCACTAATTGTTCTTCAGTTAAGATCTAGTTCAATTACGGTTTAAGTTTTTATTATCACTAAATTCGATAAAAAATGACCCACCATTTAAAAAACTGATTAGACTCGTCATCTCCACTAAATTAATTTTAAAAAAAAAAAGAAAAAAAAAAAAAAGAAAAAGAAAAAAAAGCTAAACACGATGTTTAACTTTTTACCATTGGTTAGCGCAAATTCTACCAAGCAATTACCTCCTTCCTTCTCACCAAATCTTCTTCAACTCTCACGCCTGCCTGTTTAGAGAGAAAGCAAAGCAAATTGCATGGCAGTAAGCAAGTTTAGAGAGAGAGAGCAAATTCGTGTGTGAGTCTGTAGAGAGAGAGCCGAAACTGCTGCCCAAAGCTGCAAGACACTATAAAACAGAAGAAAGCCTGGGCTCCTGCGAGAAAAGCACTGGAAAATCACTTTAAGACTTGCCTCACCAGTTAGAGACATAGAGAGAAAAATAACCCAAATCACTAGCTAGAGTGAGTGAGTGAGTGAGAGAGAGAGAACCAATATCAAGTCCGATGAAAGTTTTTCTGAACTTCTGTGATCTAGGCTCTAAACAATCAAATTAGAGCCTATCTTCAAATAGTATCGAGAAATGTGGTTTCAATACTATAAATATTTGTGATAGCCTTAAAATATATTTTCATCTTTATTTATAAAGTGTAAAGCTTAAAAAATAGTGTAGATCATTAGATCTATGAAAACTTTAAAATCTTGAAAATTGACAGTCCAAAAATACGTTATAAAAGAACCTATTTCACCCTATTTCAAAACTTGAAATCCATTTTTTTTTATGTCTATGCATCTTGATGTCGAAATGATCAATTTGAGGATATTTGGACACCTCTTCTAATGAAAATTTTGAGGTAGGCTCAAATTTGATTGTTTAGAGCCTTGGCTCCATATAAACTTTTCCTCCTTTTTTTTTTTTGTCATATTCACGATCTCCATGTTAAAGATTATATGTTCTCTAAAAATTAGGATCAAATTATACTAGGTGTGGTTTGTATAAGCCGAGGCTCTAAACAATCAAAGTAAAGTGTACCTTCAAATAATATCGAGAAATGTGGTTTCAATCTTGGAAATCTTTGTTATAGCCTTAAAATTTATTTTCATCTTTAAATATATAATTTAAAGCTTCAAAAATAGTGTAGATCGAGTAGAACTATGAAAATTAGAAAATCTTGGAAATTGGTAGTCCAAAAAATGCGTTACAAGATGCACTATTTCCAAAACTTGAAATCCATTTTTTTCTCATGTCCATATATCGTGATGTCGAGATGATTAATTTGAGGATATTTGGGCATCAAAACAATCTCTTCTAGTAAAAATTTTAAGGTGGGCTCTAATTTGGTTTGTTTAGAGCCCGCATATGTAGAAATGTGGGCATCTTAATGAATTTATTTTTGAGATGGATTTTAAGACGTAATTTTTAAGGATATGCAATCTCTCACATGGAGATAATGAATATGAAAAAATAAATAAATACTAAAACCTAGAAATAATAATTCTATTAAGAAAATATTTGAACCTTTACTTTCCATTGTTTTTAAATGGAACACCTACTTGCATTCATCTTTTTCTTTTTTTTTGGTATGTCAGTGGGGGAGAAGGCCCCTACCCATTTTTCATTAATAAATAAGAAATATAAAGTTTACAACTCATTCCCGTATAACCCTAAAACAGGGCACCTGTGCCAAATCACAAGTTAAAGCAAGACAAATAAAATCCAGTGGACGAGAACGCCAAACAGTAGTTCATTGATAAGATGTAGCCCTCTTTGCAAGAATATCATTCACCATATTGGCTTTACGAAAAATGTAGGAAATTGATCACCCACACTTGGAGAGACGTTGTTAACAATTTACTGTCACCGTATGTAACTTCTATGGAGGTTGAAAGTGTCTATGAATAACATTAACAAGCAATGCTGAGTCACTTTCACTATAGTTGATCAGCTAGGATTAATCATTCTTCAAGAGCGCAAAATTCTACATAATTATTAGAGGCAATTCCAAAAGGTTTGGAAAATGCTGCAAGAAAAGCACCATCCAAATTCCTAATAACACCACCCCTTTGCTTGGCTTGAGTTATGAAAGGAAGCCCCCATCAATGTTTATCTTGAAGTGATTAGGGCTAAGAAATGACTATACCACTGGAATAGTAATTTTATCTCTCTGTTGATACCATTTGACTGTAAGCTATCAATGTTCGCCTTTCTTGACAAATGAAATGTCCAGGATTTAGCATCAACTAACTCCTGAACATGAGAAATTTTTTATCTGACTAATTGTTCCCTTCTGGTCAACCTATCTTGAAAAACTCCCCGGTTGCGTTCTGCCCATAAGAACCATAAGGTTATAAAAAATAAAGAAGTCCATATATTGAAGAAACTATTTGATTTGAATCTGAATAATAACCATTTTCTCAACATCATAGGAATAAAAATGCTAGAGATGAAGCGTTTACCGCATCACCAGGCAACCAACTCCATATAGCATGCGAAAAGTCACAAAGAAACCTCCATGTGATTTATGGACTGCATATGTAGAAATGCGGTCCAACTCGCGTGAAACAACTTTCCTTTACCATTGGTATAAGGAAATCACAATTACTTATAACCATCTGATGTGAAATCCGATAGCTTGGGTTTGTCACAAAGTTCGAGAAGTTTTTTTTTTGAATTTTGATCTTGGTCAATGAAATAAATGCAATTACCCAATTTCACATCCAATGGTTAAAATTAATTGTGACCACCTTGTACTAAAGATAAATGGTCTCAGTCTATAGTTTCCCTATAAGTAATGATGTTATACGACCCTCACACATATTGAGTTTGTGGGACCCCAATAATTGACTATTGGATCTCACTTGCTTTGAGATTTAGATAAAGATGAGAAGGCCTGACCAAGGTTAGCCGGTAAAAATACCCCAAGAACATTTCTCGAATTCATTTGCCTTTTTTGACACCGTTTCTCTCTGTCCTATGTACCGCCTCCTATTTATTCTCTCTCTGCTATCCTGAACCTTTTCTTTCTTCATCTACTTTCCTTCCCCTTGATTTTTCTACTGCCTTCTGTCTCGTCAATCTTACTACCCTCCCCCACATAACTTCTTTCCATCTCTTTCCTTTCTCTCTCTCTCTCTCTCTCCTATTCTCTCCCTCCAACCAAGTATTCTATTATTATTTCTCTCATTTTTATCTGATCTTCAATAGATGGAGAGAGAGAGATTCCATGGGCTGAAGATTAATGGGTTTTCAAATATCCAATCTTCAGGCTAGTGAGAGAGAGAGGTTGATTCAATAGGCCGAAGATTAAGTGGTTTCTAAATCCCCAATCCTAAGGCTGGTGTGGGTGGAGAGAAAGAGAGAGACCAATCAATACGATGGGCTAAGGATTGGTGGCCTTCAAATCCCAAAATCCTTATGTAAGTATGTAGAGGGTGTTAGGTACCTAACCAATACGCCCCAAAACCCTTCGATTATGGAAATGTGGAAAGTTAGGCCCATAAACCACTAGGGATCATTAGATAGCACCATGCTCCGCAGTTGACGTCCTTGGCCGCTATTACTCTATAGTGGCTCTCACTTTGTTCAGGTAGCTCTTTTTGTAGGTAACCCTTTCCAAAGGTAACCCTTTCCTAGGATTGACATCCTCAGTGGCTCTCACTCTATGGTGGCTCTTACTCTATGGCGGCTCTTACTCTGATTTTATTCAGGTCGTCCTTTCCATAGGTAGCCCTTTCCACAGGTAGCATTTTCTTAGGATTTGAACCTGGTTCACAGTGGTTGCTCTGATACCAAATGTTAGGTACCTAACCAATACGCCCCAAAACTCTTGGGTGATAGAAACGCGGAAAGTGAGGCCCTTAAACCATTAGGATCGGTACAGAGTAAGAGACTTGAGTGAGAGATAAGAGACTTGAGTGAGAGATTGATTCAACGTGGGGTTCAGGGGCTTCCATTTCCCTAATACTACCATTGGTGGAGAGAGAGAGAGATAGAGAGAGATTCAAAATGTAGATTCAAGGGTCTCCAAAACCCTAATTCTTATGTTGGTGTGTATCATGCAGAGACCTCGTTGTAGCCCACTCCTACCATAGAGACTTAAACCATCTACCTCACAAGACACAAATAAGACTGCGAAGAGAGACAAAGTAAGGAAGAAGATGTACATGATGGGTGAAAAATAAAGATAGAGTGAGAGAGAATTCATATACAAGAAAACAGCTGAAAGTCAGAGATTTAATCACAAATGAGTAGGTTTAGATAGAGAAATAGAAAAAAGGCAGTTGGAGCAAAGATGGGGGAACAAGAAGAGAGAGAGGAGAAGAAAACTTGTAAAAAGAGAAGGGGTTAATCCATGTTTTACCACCAAACCGCTTACCCCGTCTCGTCTCTACCAAAATCTCAACCTGGGTAAAATCTAAAGCCCCGGTTATTGTTGAAACCGTATATCCGATTAAGAGCCCATCTCTCTCTCCAAGTTATTCCCTTCTTTCTCTGTTTCAAGACCAAGCCATTCTCTCTTAGTAACAATTGCCATATGAAATCGAGAACGGCATGGGGCCTTGGCGGTAATATTGTCGAGCCTTATGATGAGGTCTTTGACTCCATTCTCACCAAAAGGTAGGGCCCAAATCCTCACTTACTTATCCCTTTTTTGAAAATAGCCTAGATTCTTAACGCAGTATTGCCAAGCCCCATGGTGAGGTCTCTAACTCTATTCTTACCACTTACTCACCCAAAAAAAACTGCTGTATGAAATAACAGAAAGAGGTTTACAGGAAAGAAAGGGTATCATGTTTAACAGGCCACTCCTCATGTATCTCAAGAACCTACACGATCTAACAGCTATTACGTGGGGTCGTATGAAGCTATGGTGTGTCAGGGTCGCGCACACACACACACACACATACACACGCGTACACACACACACACACATATATATATATATATATATATATATATATATCGCACAAGGTCACAAGGTCCTATATATATCTATATATATGTGTGTGCATGTGTGTGTGTGTGTGTGTGTGTGTGTGTGTGTGTGTGTGTGGATTTGTCTAGAGTTAACAACCCTCAAAATACAAAGGTTAAAGTTAGAAGGGGTTGTGATAGGTGTATTTATAAAAAATATCATTACTTTTTGTTTAAAAAATTATTTTAATAAGTAATTTAACCATTAAGCAATGACAAATTTGAAATTTTTACAAATATACAATGGCATTTTGAAAGTTAGTATCCAGGAATTTTATTTTTAGAGTGCCCTTGTCTTTTAGTAAAAATTTCAACTTTACCTTTTACAGAGATGATAAAAGTACCCATTGCTTTGTAGTAATATTTACAAAATTACCCTTACTTAATAATGAAGATATCATAAAAAGTAACTTTTTTTAAAAAATAGACTACAAAATTAGTAACTCCACCCTTCACAACTCTCTCTATCTTTAACTTTTGTAATTTGAAGGGTTGTAAAATTTAGATTATCCCTATATATATATATAGGAAAACAATGCAAAACACCTATAGGTTAAGTTCTACAGTACTTCACCTATGGCTTTATCACTGTTCAAAGTTAGTCACATGGTCACAGATATCTGATAGTGTTTGAATTTTAATATTTTTTGACAAATCATAATAATATGAAATTTTGTAGGTGTGTGCACCTTAGTGAGATGCACATGAATAAAATATAAAAGAAATAATTTGAATGATAAAAATTATGTAAAATGTCCCTATACCTCAAGGAACATACAATACTAAATGCTTTTTTGTATAATATATTATATGATAGACCTATCATTTGATTTTTTAGAAGAATAGGTTAATAATACAAACTTAGTGGCCTTCTATGTACTATGTTGTTCACAACACACTTGAGGGTGGCAAGGAGGCACGACTCTACAATGCCAAGAACTTTCGAATAGAAATGAAGTCAATCAGAGGTAGAGATTGGAACATTGTCAAATTATGGTCCGGGAGGGAAGTAGGCCTATGGACAACTCTCTTTCACGAACCATAGGCAATTTCTGGCTTATGGATTGGTGCGGCCAAAAATTCGCAAACATGAATAGTTTTTAAAATTTCTAGAGCAAAGAAGGGGAGAGATTTAGGAAATAGTTTCAAAATAGGGAACTAGAGCTAAACTATACTAAATACACAAATGAAAATCCAAAGAAAAGAAAAAGCGATGAACTTACTTGGAAATTGGGCCCACAAGCATGGTACCCAAAGTCGGTGGTCTGGCTCAGATCCGAGATTGTGGCACCGACCTCTTTCGCCTCTTAGAGTTCACCAATTGGGATCAAACAATGTAAATATTGGTACCAACTTAGATTTAAATTGAATACTAAGCCTAGGATTTAAAGGAAGCGTCTAGGGTCCATGGATGTAACCGAGAGTCTATAATTTGATTGGCTTGAGGTTATATCTTGGCTGAGAATAAGGCTTTAGAGGTTCAAAGTAGGCTCAGGGGTCTGTAAGAGGGGGAATTAGGATTCTCGACCGTAGGATTTCTAAGGTTGTGTGTAAAGTGGCAGGGCTTTGCCTAATTTTCTAAAATCTGGGCCCAATGTCGTAGGTGAGGGTCTATATTTGTAGGTTAGGACCTAGATAATAGCTCCTACAAGTGGCGGCTCAATTTGGGCAGTAGATCACCCGCAAAACACTGTATTATGCTTGCGTAAATAGCTGTTATGCAGACATGGTGGACCCCACAATTTTGCAGTTTCGCACCACTTGTCTTGTTATGTATGTTGGGACGTTTCAACATGTGAATGATCCATTTTAGGTGCATTTGGGTTGTGGTAATGGATTTAAATTAGGAGTTTTAAATGTTATAAAGGTGGGGTCAAACTAAAGTTTAGTGGGGTTATTAGGATTTGACCTAGGATTAAAGGTGTTGGCCCAAATTTAAGCTAGTTTAGGAAAGTTTTAGGTGAATTTAGGTCATTTAGGTAAGTTTAGGCTTGTTTTAGAAGGTTTCAATAGAACTTCGGTCTAAATTGGAAGGTTTAAAGTTAGCTAATTGCTTATTTAGGAAGGTTCAAGAGGGTTTAGTGGACTAAGCAGGTTGCACTAATGTCACACCCCAAGAATTTACAGTACTGTTATTCCTGAGATGTGACAGACAAAACATATATACATCTATTGATAGGACAAATTTACAGTGGCGAGGTCTTACAAAGTAACAAAAAAAAAGCTTAGACACAACTGCAATATCTTCCAAAGTTGCCCTTGACGAGTACTCAAAATGAAGCCGCAGTTATCTTGAAAAATGTTTACCATAGTCTTGTTGGGTCCACTTAATCCCTATCGGCGTCCCAGATAGGTCCACTTAATCCCTGCAGGTCCACTTATACCTCACCGGCGTACCGGATGAGTCCACTTAATCCCTACCGGCGTCCCAGATAAGTCCACTTATACC
>NW_006499905.1:4411466-4423999 GCF_000471905.2 Amborella trichopoda | reverse complement strand
TAATACTATAATCAATTGTAAAAATGTCAATTTTTAAATAATAAGGCAGTCATTTGCACATGAATTTTACAACGTCTAAATATTCAAAATAGTAGAAAGAAATATCACAATTTTACTAAAAGCAGAAATATCATATTTATTTCTAACAATAGACAAGAAAAATAAATAAATTTATTTTTCATAATTTACAGCATGCAAAATTTCTAACATAGATAAAATATCACAATTTTTATTAAAAAGATTATTTTTCAAGATAATGAGGTCACGTGCACATAAAATTTATCGTGCCTAAAATTCATGATAATAAGCAGAAATAATTATTTCATTTTATTTTTAAAAAGAATGGATTATTTTTCGAGACAATGAGGTCACTTACACACAATGCTCATATAGACCATCACTTATTAAGAGTTTCTTTCCTTTCTTTTTTTTTTATTTTTTTATTTTTTACTTTTTTTTTAAAAAAAATTTTAGAATTATTACAACTAATTTAGTTGAGTTTTAGATGGGGGAGCTTATTAATTTCTATGGTGTATGGGATGGGCCATGGTGTATGAAAGTCATGGTCCAGGGTGTATGGAAAGAGTATGGTCCCTAGCTAGTTTTAGGCCAATAGATAGGTTCTCGGTGGGGCGAATTTCAGGGGCAGTCTAGTAAAGGTTTAAGCCTATACTTTAAGTTTTTTAGGGTCCTGGAACTCCTTCAGCCAAGAACATCGATAAAATATATTTTCCTAACCAACTACCATTAGAAATATTTAATGAACGACACATGTGACCAAACCTAAGTGATGTTTTACATATGGGTTTTGTTAGGGCACTCCTGTACATGGAGTATATACTTAATATACTCAACATTTTTTAATACTTAATTTTCAAGCAAGTTTTTTTTGGTCAGGAGTAGGGATAGAATGGATATTTCTATAAAAAACTAGTGATATTCTAAAAAACAAGTAATGCTCTATGTGGGTGATGTCGCACATCATGTTGGTGACATAGTGAGCAAGTCACGGTTTAAAACATGATTTTTTCAAAACATCTCTAATTTTTTAAAATCCGTTAAGAACTCCAAGTTTTTCAAAAGATCTTCAAAAAATCGTGTTTTTTAGTAGAGCTGATATAAACCCGTATTTTATCTTTTCTTAAAAAACTTCTTGTCTATAACTTTATTTTTGCATTAGCTTAATATTATTGAATTTTAACTTAAAATGAGCACATTAACAATGGGAGTAAATTAATGATCTTGATGTAGAGTAAAATTTCAACAAAAATTTCACCAATAATTTCCCTTAAAAAAAACATGCGAAAAAATACAAGCAATGTATTCCTAAAAAAATAAGATATCGAAACAATCATAAATTTCAAATTAATAGGCAGAGTTAGAAGACAAAACCAATGAAAATCTTTTTTTTTTTTAACCCAAAGCTAGGAATTCAATGTCAATTTCTAATATGGTTGAACCTTTTGTTGCTTTCTTTATGCATAGAAAAGTTTGATTCATTGCATTTTTTTATTTTTTATTTTTTATTTTTTATTTTTTATTTTTTATTTCATTGGTGTATACAACGTAGCACTTTGGATATATAACAATTATATATATTTGGGTCTTTGTGTTTTGTTTTAGTTAATTGCAATCCTATAATGAGGGTCTTTTTTTCTTTTTATTCTTTGAACAATAATCCTATATGTTAGTTTACAGTTCTTGTTATTTACTAATATAGTTCTTGTGTTAAGTATTATTGTTGTTGTTTCATTTTATGCACCGAATAAATTTACGATATGTTTTGTGATGTGACAACAAAGTAAGCATCGATGATGGATTTATTGAACGTTTAGTCAATAAATTGTCAAGTGTTACTCTAACGACACTAGGTAAGTCTATAAAGTTGTTATTCAATGGCTTTAATGTATCTATACAATAACTGTAAATCATAATCCTATATTATGTCATCTTTACATATCCGATTTTCTCAATCCGGTTTTTTTAGACAAATCTGAAATGTTCACTATTCTATAACATACCTTATTTTTGGCGATCCATATTTTTTACCCGATTTTTTCCTCTGACTTTCTGAAACAAAACCGATTCATTGCCGATATTTTGGTTCATCGATATATTATTATTCCCTTACTTGCTAAATAGTGTTAGTGATGTCATTGTCCTCTACAGTTAATAAATGTTTTTGTTTCTGTTAAGAATTTCTACTTTATCTTGGCTAATTATTTAAAATACCCCTTGACAAAAAGTCACTGCATTATAGAGTTAAGGTATCAAGTATTTAAAAATATTGATTATACCAATTATATACTCCATGTGTAGGAGTACCCTAGCAAAACCCTTCATATATATATCTATCTTTTTTGCTAGCCCATTTTGTTTCGGACCATTTTGATCAATATCTCTGTGGCATCACTTGTATTTGCTCATAAAAAGAAGTTTTTTTTTTTTAAGCATATTTGGTGGGCGAACTTGTCAAGCATGTTTCTATGAAGTTGATGTGCAAAACACCACTACATGTTGTCACTTACCCTGTCGGGCTCAATCCTCGGGTTGGTGATGTGATGAGACACTTAGAAATTGATGCTAATGATGTTCGAATGATTGGGATCCATGGAATGGGTGGCATTGGTAAGGCAACTCTTGCCAAGGAAGTGTTCAACAAAATACGTTCCCAATTCCATGCCAGCTGTTTCCTCTTAGATGTTAGAGAGTCTTCAAAAATAAATGGAGTTGTTGACTTACAGAGACAACTTCTTAAGGAACTTTTTGATGAAGAAGATCCAAGTATATATAATGCTGATCAAGGCATCAATGTTATTAAGAATAAGATTGGGTCGAAGAAAGTTCTTGTTGTATTTGATGACATTGATGATGACAAACAACTTGAAAAATTGGCTGGTAACCGTGATTGGTATTGTCAAGGAAGTAGAATTATCATCACTACCAGGGATGAGCATGTGTTGAATGTGCATAATAGGGTAGACAGTAATCATATCTACAAGCTCGAGGTATTGGATCGCGTACATTCTCTTGAACTCTTTAGTTGGTGCGCATTCCAGAGTAATCAACCGATACCAAAATTTGTGCAACTCTCTAAGGATGTAATATCCACTGCTTGTGGGCTTCCCCTGGCTCTTGAAGTTTTGGGATGTTACTTATGTGACAAATTAAACATTGAAGAGTGGGAAGATGCAATAATGAAGTTGAAAACAATTCCTGCAGATGATGTTATGCGAAAGCTTAAAATAAGTTATGATGATTTGAGTGAAGAAGAGAAGCATATGTTTCTTGATATTGCATGCTTCTTTATTGGAGAAAAAAGAGATTATACAATTAATATATGGAAATGTTGTGGTTTCCCTGCTTCAATTTCTATAAAAAAGCTCTTGCAAAGGTCACTAATAAAGATTGAAGATGGGGATGAGTTGCAGATGCACGACCAACTTCGTGATATGGGAAGACGAATTGTTGAATTAGAAAACCTAGATGATCATGGAAAGCGTAGTAGGTTATGGTTTAGAGGAGATGTCATTACTGTGTTGAAGAATCACAAGGTGAGAAATTCCTAAACAAGCTCATTTTTCTCTTGTCAGAGAAATACTTTAATAAGTTATTTGATTGGCATCGATTTTAAGTCTATTTGATCAGCATGATAGAGTATGTACACTTGTTTTTTAACATCTTGCTGACAGGCTGACATTTACTTTTATTGTCAATTAGGGAACTCGTAAGGTTCGAGGCCTAATGATCAGCGGGATTGAAGACGAGAAGATTTGGGAAACTGAAGCATTTAAAGCAATGAACAATTTGAAGCTACTCAGCATCAGACACGCTTGTCTTAATGGAAGCTTGAAAGATCTTTCATCAGAGTTAGTGTGGCTAGAAATAACGGAACATCCGTGGCAGTATCTCCCAGAAAATTGTAGCTGTGAAAAGCTAGCTGTCCTCGACTTGACAAACAGTAACACTGTGTCGAAGAACAACATCAAGCAGGTGTGGAACTTATATTTAATGCCAATTTCTTCTTTTGTCCCTTGCATGTTTGAAACCTTTCGTGGAAGTTATCCTTCCTGATCCCAACCAACCAAGTATTTTTTTGCACAGCCCTTCCCGAAGTTGAAGGTCCTTGATCTTACCAGGTGCCTTAACTTAGAAAGAATTCCCGACTGTTCTCAATACATGAACTTGAAGCAGTTGATTCTTGAAGGTTGTAAAAGCTTGGTTGAGATTCCCGACTCTATAGGGCTTTTAAGGGATTTAGTTTATCTGAATCTTGAGGGATGTTCCAACCTCAAGAAACTGCCAGAAAACTTTGGACAGCTTACAAGTTTAAGGACTCTCAATTTAAACAACAACTCCAATCTGACAAGGCTTCCATCTACTTTCTCCGGTCTTTGTTCCTTGAAGGAATTGTTCGCAAATGCTTGTAATCTGCAAGGGGTGATTGCTGATGACTTTGAAAAGTTGCCCAAATTGAAGAAGTTGAATCTCTCCCGCAACAAGAATATCCAAGGCCTTCCTAGGAGCATGAGGGGCCTTTCTCAATTAGAAGAGATGCGTATAAGTTTTTGTGAGCAGCTCGTAACCATACCCGAGCTCCCCAATAGTTTGAAATGTCTATATGCTAACCTCTGCTATGAGGTGCAAACCATGCCGGAGTTATCTCATCTTTCTCAACTAAAAACACTGTATTTAGCTTTCTGTAAGCAGCTGATAGCTATTCCTGAGCTCCCCACCAGTTTAAATTATTTGGATGTTTCTCACTGTGTTAATCTGTTAGCTATTGGGAATCTTTCCACCACTTTGGAATCTTTGAAGGCTTCCCACTGCATATCTTTGCAAATTATACCCGACCTCTCTCAGCTTTCTCAACTTGAAGAATTGGATCTCACAGACTGTAAGGGATTGATTGAGATACAGGGCCTCAGTGGGTTGAAATCTTTGAAAACTTTGCACTTGCATGGGTGCGGCCCTCATGCTTTGAGGGGTCTAACGCTAGCAGAGGTATGTTACTTTGCCCAACAAAAACTATTGCTATTTGGTTTTCAAGTTACCTTTATATCTATGCTTGCTAATTATTTTTTCTTTTTATTGTTTTGTTTGTGCGTATAGGAAATATTTGCTGGGTTAGAATGCTTAACAGTTCCCGGAAGCAAGGTTCCAAATTGGTTCCAGGTTAAGTGGATAACGCAGGACAGCAGTGTGTCGTACAGAGTGTCGGGGGTTCCAGATGAAGGCAAATATATCAGAGGACTGATGCTGTGCTTTGCTACTCATTCTGGTTGCACCTACGACGTCTATCCCGTGGAATTATTGATGAAGAGCGAAAATGGAGTAAATTGTATTTACATCATTACTAATTCTTCCAGAGACCCACCAACATCAAATTTATTTTTACCATTTACGACCTGGCCAGACTGACAATCTCCCCAGGCGGTTGAAAAATGGGGATGAAATTTTACTCGTAGAACATGAAGGATTAAGTAGATTGGTTGTGAGATCTCCCTGCAATTTTTTGAAGGAGGTAGGATTCCATCCTGTTTGGGAATCAGAAGATCGCGAGGATTCCATCCCAGAAAAACTCGCAGAATTCTTCAATTCATTGTTTCTTCAATGACAATTTGCAGCTACATAATTTCGAAAGGCACGAATAATTTTTGGTTTAGATTGCCAAACTATGTTCTCTTCTAATATAACAGATGGATTCACAAATGGCTTCAGTATCCGCTGCCTTTTTATTCAGTGAAATACATGCTTTTGTTTTGCCTCTTTCCATTCTTTTGATTCCCAAATGCATCCCCTAAATAAAATGGTGCTAAAAAAATTATCTTGAATCTCGACCAGCCCTGATTTATATTTGAACTGAAAAAATCAAGGTCTCTCTCTCCATGTGTCTGCCTGGGGACATGTCAGCCATTATAGTTCTTTTATGGCTTGATATGGTTGAAGAGTTCTATAGATATCTGATTTTTTTTTAAACATGTTTTCTTATGTTTTTTGTGTATGGCATAAATTTGCCATGGGCTGTCATTTTTCATGATGCTTTTGGTTATTTCCTTGTTTAGATGGTGTGATTGAGAAATTCAAGAGCACAATTTTGGTGAAAGTAAATATTTGAGGGATTAGCTTCTTCCATTTACGTGTCTTTTCTATTAGATCAGAAAATCAACTTCTTACCTTGTGACAGAATAAATGTCTCACCAACTATAAAAACCTTTCATAGCCTTCTGATAAAACCGGTATTCCTCTCAAAAACCTCCTCATTCTAACCATGTTCTAAATGCTTCTATGAAATGTGGTCCTCTTTTTCACGCCAAACACTTGTTTGTTGAAATTCGTGAACCAAATCTAGTATCAGTTTTCCCATCATTTATGCTTATTCATGCTTATTCTCACTCTAACCAGCCCAAAACTACTTAATTCTACTAATCCAGCTGTAAACTTGTGGCTTATCACCATATGAATTTGGCTTCTCAAGCCATTTGATGGCTTTTCAAATTCAAAGCTGCAAATCAAAGCATGTAAACTCACGCACAGCTGATGATCCCGGCTTCTAGTTCAGACCCATTTGTCCAAGCAACTGCAATTTTTTTTTATGCTGTTAAATTATTCTTGATGAAAAATCAGTCATCCAGGAACACTCGATGAAAAATCCAAAGTAGACTTAACTCCATGTCATCTTCGGCAGCATGTCTTCCTTTTTAAAATTATGTGAATTGTAGCAAAATAACGGTAAGCTTTTGAATTTTTTTCTCTCTGATCCAGAACCCTAAAACTCTCTCCTTTTCTATCAAACTATTTATCTAGCTATCTCTTGGCCTCCATAACAACCGAGTGAAGTGCTACAGTTGTGGAAGCCTTCCACAAAATAGATACACTGCTAATGTTGCTCTATTACGACTTGATCCATGATGATATCCTTGGCAGGGACACCCCTAAACTCAGTTGGAGGAAGGGCCCATTAGATGATGATATCTCTAATGTCTTCACTCGGATCAAATTGTTTGTCTTACAACCCTGGAAGATCCTTTCATTCCGCTGTTTCAACTTGCACCGTGGAATCCTTGGAGGCAAAGCTGCCATGGTAGACACTGTTTCCAGCAAAGTAGCAGAGGTACCACCGAAGTGGCATAACTCAATAGAGATCCCATAGGTTTCTATAATGCTGTCAATTTCTGAATATATCCATCCTATTTTTTTTATATAAAAAAGTAGCAAATGATTGTAGAAATTTGTCACCCTTGAGATTTATTTTCCTCACCTGATTGACTTCATTGGTAGCTAAAACAGTTCAGGGAAAGTCCTTTTTAAGATTAGTAGCTAAAACAGTTGGGGATTAGTACATGTGTAATTTTGGAGTGATAGGTGGGCCGACATGGTCCTGAGGGAATTACCAGCTATTTGATCTCTAGCTAAGCAGCTGGGATCCTACGTTTTGTTCTCTAGAGGACAATTGGGCCCCCATTGAGAAGAAAACTGTTGGAACTCAGCTGGTGGAGCTTGTCACCCTCTTCAAAGCAGTAAGTATTTCATTTGTGAATCATGGTTGGATTAGACACTGTGTTTCTGGAATTAAATATCTAAGACCTATCAATCAACGAACAAATCGTACATTTTCATGGAACCATTCCATCAAGTTGAGATATATTGAGGGGATGTAACCACCAATTGGCCACTCACTCTTGGGTTGTGTTACATGGAAAGATCTTAACCAAATAGTAAAAGAAGTTTTAGAATGGGAAACATGCATATTATTTGCAGGGGAATCTCCGGACCATCACTACACTTAATGAACCTTTAATTTGGATACTTGAATAAATGCCAACTCATTAAACCGGGAAACATGCATATTATTTGCAGGGGAATCTCCGGACCATCACTACACTTAATGAACCTTTAATTTAGATACTTGAATAAATGCCAACTCATTAAACCCTTGTGTACTTCGTCTTGTGCCTTCTAAAACAAAAAAAATAAAAGATGTTTCACTTTACAAATGTTTTAGCCCTTAATAGTCAAAAGCACTACCCAGAAAAAAAAAATCCTTCGAGAGTCAAAAGGACGCCCCCAAAAAAGAAAAAAAAAAAATCATTAAATATACCGGAGTCTAGGGCATTGCCCTGCTCTTTTCTCATTAAAACTCAAAATGCTTGTCTAGGAATTGAAGTTTCAAACTGTATGTTCTTCATAAGAAACACATGCAAGTATCATAATGCAATAAGGCGAACATGACAAGGCTGTCAAGAAATATGCAGCTGTAAAATTGGCAAACTAAGTGAATTGATTGGGAGCAAAACCAAAGAGAACTAACATTGAAACTTATGTATATGTACTTGAAGATGCCATCATTTAAGTTCAAGCGGGTCATATAATTCATATGTCTTCACATGAGCATCTGCAAATGCAACAACCTGAGAAGGTTGTAGTGACATTGAGTCAACCATCAAACTGAGAAGGTTGGGGACCAGAGCAAAAGCGGAAGTTAGAGAAAGAAACAGGATCAACATGGCTGAAATCTTCTATGGCCTCGTAGTTGTTTTGTGGAAAGATTTCTTTTTCTCTCTCTCTAGGTGTTGGTCTTTCAAGGCTTTTTTTTCTCGTGTTGTGGTGTGCATCTTCTCTCTCCTCTCTCTCTCTCTCTCTCTCTCTCTCTCTCTTTCATCGTAGAACCACACTATTATTTGAAGCTGAAATGGTGCTCAACAGTTTGATCATCCTCTGGTTTCAGTTGCAGCAATGACGCTCAACAGTTGATCATCCTCTGGTTTAAGTTGCAGCAATGGCGCTCAACAGTTTGATCATCCTCTTGTCATTGGAAGTGAACTTCTTTGTTTTTCAAGCTGGAATTAATTTTTAACATCTTTATCTCCACAATTGTCTTTTCATTATTTAATTAGAATAATTTTATATTACTTTTTTATATTACATCATCGGGCTCAGCCAATTCGCCTATTCACTTTCTCTAATAAAATATAAGGAAATTATCGCTAATATACTTATATTTTAAGGAAATTGATAAAAAAAACTCAACTTCTTAAAATCTCGCCCGCATCTATTTCACAAATTTTGATATTTTTTGGATTAAAATGACCTTCACGGTAGAAAGATTACTGTAATACTTTTTTATATTTACTGTAATTTAAGTACCATTATCATTTCATATAACATTACGGTATTTTAAATACCGTAATAAAATGAATTTATATTACGGTACTTAGAGTACCGTAATATCAAAACTTTACATTACGGTATTCTTAATACGATAATTACTGCAAGGTTGCTTGAAGAACACCGAGGAGACGGTTGCTTGAAGAAACCATGAACAATATACCACAGCCAAGGCCCGGAAGGGTTATGCATTTGGATAAGGCCTTTGAGAGGTTGCTCTCAAATCCACAAGAATAGAGAGGAATGGGGAAAAATGATGGATGGGAAGAGGGTTTGACAGTCAAGAACTGGCCATTACCAGGCTTGCAACCACCAATTGTTGAGCCCGCATTTAATTCTCACTCTTCATTTTCTCTCTCATCTTCATGTTCTTTTTCTGGGGTTTCCAGTTCAAAAGTCTCAGATGGGGAGCTTTGTTTTTTTATTGCAAGCGGTGATTGCAGGTCAGTCTCAATGCATGGATCTCTTTTCTATCATTTACAATTTACATTTTTTTTTTTGCCTATAAAGTTTTATAATTGAAATTTGAATTCCATTTTATATGCTCTTTTTTTTTCTCCTTTTTTTTTTTAAAAGGTTTAGATGGTCGTAGGACCATTAGAATAAAAAATAGCACTAATGGATGTAAAATTATGCCTGTGGCTATTTGTTTCTATGGAGATTATATGATCAAATTTAATCTCCTTTTCCTATGTTTTTTTTGTTTTTTTATGCTATTTCTGAGATGCTTGTCTGATTGGTGTTTTAATGCTTAGTGGTAATTGATATCATATTTTGTTTCAAATAATTTTTAGCTTGACACTGGTTTTGGAAATAGTCCTTTCTATTTGATCTATGGAAATAGTCCTTTCCATTTAATTCAAATAATTTTTAGCTTGACACTGGTTTTGGAAATAGTCGTTTCCATTTATGGAAATAGTCCTTTCCAGTTGATCTATGGAAATAGTCCTTTCCATTTAATTCATTGAATTTCTTTTGTTCGGCTAAAGTTGGGGAAGCAAGACTTCTGGAGGAGGGCAAAAGGAGTCGAAAAAATGTAAATCTCTCTCTCTCACAAAAATGTAAATCTTTATATTACGGTACTACGAGTACCGTAATTCATTGTAAAAACAATACGGTAATTAAATTATCGTTCAAATTTTCCTTATTAATGCGGTATATATATTACCATATAGAGGCGACTAAACATTACGGTATTTAAATTACCGTAATGCTTTTTACAATAAAAAGACTACCGTAAAAGATAGTTTCGTCCAAAAATTGTCAAAATTTGTAAAAAGGATGTGGACAAGATTTTGGGAGGGGGTTTTTTCCAATTTCCTTAAAATATAGGTATATTAGCGATAATTTTCCTAAAATCTAATCTTGGAATACTTTTTTCTAGCCTTCAAAAAAGAAAAACATAAATTCTCACAAATAACATTGGAGGATTAAATATAAATTATCCAAATTGGAATGTTCAAATCCAATAGCTCAAAAATTCAAAATCTTAAAGCATGTCTTAATTCCGGGGCTATTCCCAATATTTTTGATACATTTTTAAAAAATTTCAGTTACTTTCTCTCGTTAAAACTTAAAATTTGAGATAATTTCTCTTTTAAAAATTTTAAGGATAGTTTCTCTCCTTAAAACTTAAAATTTAAGATAGTTTCTCTTCAAAAATTTTGAGATAATTTATTTCTAAAAATTTTCAAGTAGTTTCTCTTTAAAAATTTTAAAATTTAAGATACTTTCTCTCTCTAAATTTTTTGAGGTATTTATCGCTCTAAATTGATCATCTCGACATCAAAAGACATGAATACGTTGTATCTAAGCCTTTGCCTTCCAAAATCAACCACGTAAAGCCGTAAAGGGCTTTTTTATATATATATATTTTTAGGTGTGAGCTTTATTTAGGTAATGAAAAGAGTACAAGACAAAAAGAAAAATAACCGAAAACAAAAAAAGAAACAAAATGGAGAGAACAAGGGGAGAGAACAGAGTCGGCAAAGTCAGTCAAGACAACCTGGTTGGCCAAGAAATCTGCCTCAGCGATGAAATCTCGGACATCATGATGGAAGATAATCTCCACAGCCCTTAGCATAAAGGCATAAGTTTTATAAAAACAAAATAAAGCCTCACCTCAAATCAAGCACTTTCGGCAACCAAAATATCTATAATAACCTTAAAATCAATTTCATTGAAATTTGAAAATAAAAAAATGGTATAGGACTTATAGATATATAAAAACATATTTTTAAGATGAAATAGACGGTCTAAATGCTTTGTTATAATATTATTTTAACGCTTGAAATCTTTTTTTTCCCACAAATATCTAATAACATTTTGAGTGTTCTAATAATAACATTTTATTTTTTAAAGAACATCAGTAGGAGGGTGTGGTTTATATAGAGCCGATGCTCTAAACAATCAAAATAAATTGTACATTCAGATAATACCGAGTAATGTGGTTTCGATAATACAAATCTTTGTAATAGTTATAAAATATATTTTTATCTTTAAAAATGAAATTTAAAGTTTAAAAAATAATGTAGATCGAACATATCTATAAAAATTTGAAAACCCTAAAAATTGACCGACCAAAAATGCGCTACAAGGTATATACTATTTCGATAACTTGAAATCTTTTTTTTTTTTTCATATCGATGCATCAAGAGTTGATCAATTTGCAGATATTTGGGCATCAAAAAACAACCTTCTTTAGGGAAATATTTGAGGTGTGTGGAAACTTTTTCCATAATAGAATAGAAAGGATGAGTAGATTTCATACTCGTGTAGGAGTATACTATTCATGTGGTCCCTCACACAAAACCATGAATGTTTCTTGGATCCACATAATTCGGAGATGTAACCTCTAGAATCCAATGACGAACTTTAAAGAAGAAGCATGAATTCGTGCCTAAAAATAAAAATGTCCCATGAACAACTACCGTCCAATATTTGAAGGGAAAGATCTCCATGATCAAGAAAAATTTCGAATAAAAAGTTATGGCTCGTAATTTTTTCTTGGGCAAGTAATTATTTCTTTTATTGTTTTGGGTGAGATATTGGGACCCTACGGCGTTCCTCCTCACGGAAGCTGCTTGAACTCGCACGCCTGCTTAGAGAGAGAAAGTGAAGTGAGATTTTAAATTCACGCATCAAAATAAGCAAATTTGCGTGTGAGTTTGTAGAGAGAGAAAGTAGGAACTGCTGCCCAACGCTTCAAGACACGATAACACAGAAGAAAGCCTGGGCTCCTGCGAGAAAAGCACTGGAAAATCTATGTAAGCCTTGCCTTGCCTCACCAGTTAGATATATATATATATATATATATATATANAGAGAGAGAGAGAGAGAGAGAGAGAGAGAGAGAGAGAGAGAGA